>CM040985.1:2776425-2797643 GCA_022985145.1 Pangasius djambal | reverse complement strand
TCCGTGTCACCTTCTGATGTAATGCCCTCACCTGGTCAGCAACGGCTCCACAATGGTGTGTGATGACAGCTGACAGCTTGGGGGATTCTTTATTGGCTGCCTGCTTTCCAATTTGTCGATAGATCAGGAACATCCCCAGGCCAATCATCAGGACACCTGCTATCAAAAATCCAAATATGTAGACATCTTCGATGTCTTCTAGGGACAGAGGTGCCAGACAGACGATGTTCCACTTGTTCCAAGAGTCCATCGTGTATCCAGCAGCAAAAGTCCCGTCCGGACATGTCGGCTCTCCCGAACCAGCATTCCTTCGTGAAAGGATCGTATCCTAAAGGAGATGTTTATTTAACATTCACGGAAGGAGTCTCCAGTGTCAGAGCTTTGTCTGTGCTTCAGGGCAGGGGAGTTTACGCTTTTCAGTTTCTCAGTAACAAGATAAGCTGCTTTTTTTTAATTTTTTTTTTTTTATTAACTTCACTTATAACGTAAGCGATAAGAAGTGCTAACTTGTTTTAAGGCATTAAATGTAACTATAAACGGATAAAATGTATGTCAAGGGTTTTTATAATAAATAAACTTTATTGGCTAATTTTCCACAAACTGTTGTAGTATGAAAAAAAGAATATACAACTTAAACTAGGAAAATAATGAACTTTAGGGTGGGAACAGTAACCGCTTCATCACACCACCCTGTCGTTGATTAGTTTCCTGTAACGGCATGACGCGGAGTTATCAGTTACCAGCCATTATGCTTGAATGATGTTATCATGATTATTGGCACATGCCTCCTTATAACCACCCTGCTGAAAGAAAGTTGCATTTAGCACTTTCAACACATCAATCTGGAGCAGAAAGTATTGGCACTCTTGACTCATATGCAAAATCTAAACCCTTGCTAATTGGGCACAGCAACCAGGTTGGCTCTTTCGTTGTTTACAACAGACTAAATGTTGAAAAAAAGAAATAAATAAAGCTGATCCAAGCCTGTGGGCATCCTGCAGGGGAGGTGGCCACTAATACGCTTGTTATTAGCAGCAGGGAGATTAAACGGGCCGTGGAGAGGTTTTCTACGCCAAAACCCCATCACACAGTCTGTCTCAGCCGGTCCCGCTTTCAGCAGATCGGATCTCTCGGTGCTGTGGAGTGAGGACACGGAGCTTCTGCTCCATCGAGCCGCTCATTCAGGGATGAATGATTAGCTTCAGCCGCAGAGAATGTCTTAATGTCTCTGTCTCTCATACACATGCATGGTCAGCTGCATAATTATTGGCACCCTTGATGAAAATAAGAAGAGAAGAATCACTGCATGTTCAGTTAATATCAGTTAACATACACACTTTGCCTACTTTAAACTACACTCCTTCTGCTCCAGCTCGTGATATGACACTATTCAAGCTTTTAATCCACTGGTGTGATAAAAATCACTCAATCTTTCAAGGGTTATTCTGAACAATGAGTTCACTTAAGCTCTCTGAATTTCAGTAATGGATCCACCTACATGTAGATCCCAAGCGAAATAAACAGAGTAATGATCCAAATGAGCCTAACTCTCACCATTATACTCCCTCCCTCCCTCTCTCTCTCTCTCTCACACACACACACACACACGCACACACATGTACTTCAGAATGATTGGTTCATGAAAATGAGCAAAAGTGAATATGTAAAATGAATAACACAAGCAAAAAATGGATTTCTGAGCTTAAATATATGAGGAAGAGAACATTTGAAACAGTATTTGTTCTTGAACAAGAAAGTAGTAAGTAGTGCAATTTTCTGGTTTCCAAATTATTGTTTGATATCTAACAAACTTGGGGACACTTGTAGAGGATCTTGGAGTCTCCTTCATGCAAAACATTTCAAGCTTGTGTATATTTTTAACGTTGTGCATGCGGACATCCTCTTCAGTTTTCATCAGGGTTCAAATACAGAGATGACGGTAGCAAAACTGTGATTTTAATCTTGTTAGAAGATCCATTAATGGCCTTAACCTCCTGATAGAGGCGACCATACTGATTGAAATATCCTCGTATTTATGTAGAAGAATTCAGAATGCTATCAAAACAGGCACAAAGCTTCACTGAGCCATTGCCGTATTTTAGAGCAGGTTTCTCTGCTTTTCCTTGCATGCAGTTCCCTTTTTTTCACCAACGTACTGATAGAGTTCATAGCCAAAAAGTTTAATTCTCCCTGGTGAAGTTCAGGAGTTGCATTTTTTGGGTTTCTCCCAAGAGGAGCTTTTCAAACTGCTGCACAAGCTACGTGACAAGGAAGCAGAAGAAAGTGCTATCTACCCTCTTCCGCATACAATTAGCTCACAGATGCCAAACAACTGGCTAGTCTCAGTTATCTAAGTTGATCTGCTTATGTATTTTTTATTACCATTACCTGACTGGTGCAGGTCACAAACCATCTGTCTGATAGATAACAAAGAGATGTATGCAACCTCATATCTGAGTTCCTGGAGACTGAGGGTAATTTAAAAATGACACTTTTTTCAATGTTTTGGCATTCATTTTAAATATTTTTGGGGATATCAATAATTTTGCATATGTTTCAAGAGTAAGAATATTACGAACTATATTCTTTTACTAATATACTTTTTTTAGACTAAAAGTAGTCAATTTTTTTAGTAGTGAATCAAGAAACCTGAACACATTACATTTAGTGTTTATTTTACATTTACATTTACATTTACAGCATCTAGCAGACACCCTTATCCAGAGCGATTTGCAGAAATGCTTTGTAGTCTCAATCAACAGCCTACTGTATCTTCATGCTAGTTCACGAGGTCAGGGATTAAGAATACTATCAAGCTAAAAATCCTGTAGGCGAGCTCGAAACGAAACAAAAAAAATTTCACAAGTTTTTTATTTTATAAGTGTTCATTCAAGTCCTTGGTGAAGAAGGAGGTCTTTATTCTTCATCTGTAGACATTTTCTACTATCTTTCTTGTTTATTCTGTAGGGTGCCAGTAATTCTGGTGTTGTCTATACATAAAACATCAACCCCATAAACACACAAAGCCCAGTCTATCCCTCTGTCAGAATTATTTCTCTCTCTGTGGAACTTTATATCTGGGTTTTTTTTAGATCTGTGGCAGGCATCGGAGTCATCCCGATTTCTCCAAACCCCACATTCTGATGCAAACGCTCAGCAGCACAGTTAATATTCAGACACAACATGTGCATCATGTCTGCTGTTCCGAAAATAAACCCGCATCAGCATGCAGGACCAAAGGCCAAACAGCATGGTGTAGCGGCGGAGGTCTTTTTTTTTTCACCGATCGATAAAAAGAGAAGTAGCGCTTGCACATGCTCACAGCTTTTTGAATAAGATTTTTAAAGCTCACAGGAACAATGCTTGACAATGAAGGCTTTTCTGTGCAATGGAAGAGACGGACATTTTGTATTCACCAAATCAGAGCAGTTTTAAAAGAGAATATGGACCCAGACCTTTGCGCATAAAATCATTCAGTTCTTCAAGGGTTATTCTGAACATCACAATGACTTCGCTTCTGAATTTCAGTAATGCATCCACCTACATGGCCATCCCAAGTGCAGAAGAATAAAACAGAATAATGATTCAAATGTGCCTCTCACCATTACACTTCCTCTCTCTTTCTCTCATATATATAAATATACTCCAGAACTATTGGCACTCTTCATGAAAATGAACAAAATCAAATATACGAGTGACATTCTGAGCTTAAATATGAGAATGAGTAAGCTTTTTTCCCCCTCAAGAAAGTAAGTAGTACAAATGTCATGGTTGCAAAATTACTGACACCCCACCATTACCATTACGGGAAGCCTCCTCTGGAGAGAATAACAGCACTAAGTCTCTTCCTGTGACGTCTAACAAGGTTGAACACTTCTAGATAATTATAGACTGTTTCATTTATTTCATTTACATTCTTAATTTTGTGCATGTGGACGTCCTTTTTCATTTTCACCAGGGTTCAGATACAGTGACTGAGATGCTCATTGCAAAACAGCAAAAAAATTTCAACATTTCTATGTTGATATGGGTGTGGGCCATTATTTCATTAAAAAAAAAATCCATTAACCTCCTGGCAGAGGCAGTAAAACAGAAATATCCAGGTACTAGGCAGATCACGATCTCCTAAGGTTAGACAGTTTGTGTAATCACGTATCCAGGAATTAATTTCAGCTGTTATTGAGGAAATGTAAGAAAGAAGAATGCGTGATCTGTACAATTAAATCAATAAACGTGATGCATTTGTGCATTTTGGGTGAACATCAGACAACAATAGTAGCGGTGATGACCCACATTTGTTACTTAATCATTGAAGGCAGGATCTACCACCAGTCAATCTTACCATATTAATAATGCCGATATAAAATACCTTTATGACAGTAAAAATGATTAAAATAGTATGCTAATAATAGGGGGATTATATTTTATCTTACAAAACGACATCTACAGTTCTTTTTCACCGCCATTATTTTACAGGTTGTCCTTGGATATCCTTGGATATGTATATCCTTCAGCTCAGAGTGGAGCTAGTTGGTTTTCAAATGGAAATGGGAAAAGGGCCCTGATTGGGAAACCCTGTTTCTCACTACAGTTATGAACATCACTTTATTGCAATTACTGCGCAAAAGTTTTATGTAACATTGAGAAACATTTTTTTTTCAGCTGTGTGCTGTGTTGTGTGTTGTGTTAACCATCCAAGAGTAAGTATGTGGAACTGGAAAATATTTCAGGGGGGTAAAAACCCGAAATCCACCCTCCTAGCTACACCACTGGTTCATGTGTCAGTTTACGCTCTGTTTCAAGCATGATAAATGTATGGACCATGAAACGTCACATGGGAAGCTGTATAATCGCAGCTAGTGATGAGGCAGAGACTATTGTTATTAAATCCATTGCTGCATGCTGACCAAGGGCATTTTCCTCCTCCACTCTTACACCACTTGGGAGTTCATGAATGCACAAAAGATTTGCACAAACTTTTTCTCCGTGAAAAGAGCCTCGCCGCTCACCATATTGCAGCAAATTAATCTGGCTGGCCTCTTGTGTGTTTGTGTTGCATAAATTTTCCAAGCATGAAAGAGACACAGAAGCGTCTTTGGAGCCGGTCCCACCCACTGCTGCCGAGAGCCGCCCACCACTTCCTCAGCTCCATCTCCGAACCAGAGTGGGTGCACATAATCGCTTCCCACTTCTTCTGTCTAAACCATCATTTCTGCACTGATGTCATGCCATCACCGGGGAACTTTTCTTTTTTTAATTTAAGGCCATAAGTTGCATTGCTGCCACAAGTGACTCTTTAAACTTTAATTACTGTTACTCCCAACAAAGAGGATGGAAAAAGCTCCATCAGCTTGTGCTGTTTCAAAATGAAAGTGCATTAATGAGGTTCAAACGAAATAGGCTTATTAAATACCTCCTGTTTCAGGAAAACAATCAACGGCAGCATGGTGTGATGCTGTGAGCAATTGTCATACCTTTTACCCATTTATAGTTACATTTAATGTTGTGAAACATCTGCGAAACAAGTTAACACGTCTTATCACTTACAGTACAGCAGCTGTAAACAGTCACAACTTCGCCACCCTCTCTTTTTCTTTCTTGAAATAATTTAGACAAAAACGTTAGCAAAAAAATGTTACCAAGAAACCACAAAGCATAAACTGTGACGGAAAACTTGCTGACTGTTGCAAAGTGCTGACACTGGAGACTCCTTACTCTAGTTTTCGCACCTATAAACAGTCTTTCCTGCACCAGTCTCTCTTTTTTCCTCTCTTTTGAGGTTAATGAACACAAATTGTCATGTTACCAAAAAAACAAAACAAAAAAAAAACACACAAAGCGTAAATTCTTCTGTCCTGAAGATGTCATAAAACTTAAAGTTACAGCTTTACCTCTAACTGTCACGAAGAGCTGACACTGGAGACTCCTTCCATAAATGTTAAATAAACATTTCTTTCAGAAAACTCCACCATATCAACAGTGATACTCTTCTCTCTTTTTTTTTTTTTTATCTATTTATGTGCAGCGCCTGCTGTATGAGTTCCTGTGTAAGCTGTTACTATAGAAACAATAACGTAATAATAATATTAATAATAATAATAAACTTTGTTTTATATAGCACCATTAAAAAGGCCTCTCAAGGCTCTTTACATGAGAGCATATAAACGTATCAAAAAACAGTTAATAATAAAATACAATTCAATTATTAATAACAATAATAGTGATAATAATAATTAAATAACAAAAAACAAAACAAAACAAAGTAATCAAGTAAAAGCAATAGAAACCTAAAGCAGTAGGTTTTAAGAGAAGATTGAAATATACTAAAAGACTGGGCTAAGATCAGATGGTAGCCCTATGACCCATAGTATGCAAACGAGTCTGAGGGACAGTTAAAAGACCAGAATTGGAGGAGTGGAGATCACGTTCTGGGGTGTAATGGGTTAAAAGCTCAGCCGAATACTGAGGAGCCAAACCATGCAAAGCGTTGCATGCAAGCATAAGAATTTTAAAATCTACACGAAACCTGACAGGGAGCCAGTGCAAGGACTCCAAAAGAGGAGTGATGTGATCGCTTGTCTTCTAGGATTCAGGATTCTAGCTGCAGGATTTTGCACATACTGCAGTTTATTTATCGTAGACTTACAGACCCCAGCAAGGAGCGCATTGCAATAATCAATGCGGGAGAAGACAAAAGCGTTGATCAACTTTTCAGCCACAGAAAGAGATAACACAGGCCGCAATCTTGCAATATTTCTGACATGAAAGAAGGACGTTTTAACGGTATTCTGCACATGCGGCTCAAACGACAGACTTGCATCAAATATAATGATAATTAAGACCGAGAGATCTTAAGAGCCGACCAAGAGGAAGAATATAAATGCTAGAGAGTAAGGGTTAGTATAATGTATTAGAATGGATGCATTAACATATAAACCTGTGAGAGGATTTTATAGGAAATGAATCAGCAGTTCTGAGCAGAAGATCAGAATTGAGAGTGCAAGTCAGCACAATGAAACAATTTCAATATACAACAACGGCAACTCAAGACAAGCCTGGAGACAAAAGCCATGTGACATGAGGTAATTAGGTAGACTAGGCTTCCTGCTGCAATGTAGTTTAGGCTGTTTATTCCGTCTCTGCACGGCTTTAGCGACTAAATGGAGCAGGGCGTCGTGAAGACCGAGCTGTATTGTTCATTTTAGATGGAGCTTAAATCCTACTTGGGCAGTGTAGCAAAGCTGCTTTTCTTCTCTGCCGCTGAGGACGTTGTGGTGCTCCACAGGCGCAGGCGGTTAATAGAGCCTCATTATTGTGTGTCATAGCACTCCTGGGCCTGAAGATTAGACGTTGTAGGTGAGCCCATTAGAAAGATTCTGCTTTTGATCTTTCAGCCCAGTCTTTGGGGCGTCTGATAAAACCACATCATAATGGCTCTACTTTCAACGCGGCAGCAAGCTCCTGCTCACGTCTGCTGATCCATTAGTGCTGCCGTGTGTCATATAGATTTGCATGTGTGTGTGTGTGTGTGTGTGTGTGTGTGTGTGTGTGTGACTGTACTTGTCCCACTCAGAGAGATGCGTCACTGCAAATCGATCCGAAGTTCTTCTGGACTATCACTTTTATCCTCTAATTAAACTTTTGTATCCTGATAGGTGTGGTCTCTTCCAGGATGACCCCGCCCCCATCCACAGCATGAGCCGTGGGCTCCCTGAATGGTTTGTTGAGGATGAAAATGATCTACATTATCATCGATGATGCTACGGCCTTCACAGCTACGAGATCTCGAGCCAGCTGAACACCTATGGAAGATTTTGGAGCGCAGGAGAGTGAAAAAGACTCAAACAGAATGTACATTTAATCGTTGTTTAAATATAGCTTGTTTGTATGCGACTCACAGTAACACATAGGAAATATGAAATATGCCTGAAAATAAATGAATGAAAGAAAAGAGGAGATTGTGAGTCTCTCTCCCAACCCCATACAAGAACATATGAGTTTTAACTGAATTATTTCAAATTGCTGCGAAATTACATTCACTCGAGAGAATCAGTGATATATCTGTTTAAAAAATACTGACAATAATACGGAAACTTTGACTATCAGCCAATACGGATATTCATTCCCTAAATATAATATAATAAATAAATATAATAAAGTATAAAGTATAAATATAATAAAATCAGTCCTAAAGACCAGTTGTCTCCTTTATATTTAAACGTTTCCAGTTCCAAAAATACATTTCTTTTCCAAATCCAATTCCAATCTTTGCATTTTGTTACAGAATCTGATATCCTATATGTTTTCTCCACCTTTCTCTGCTGGTGTCAGTGTCATCTCTAATTAGCAGCCAAAACTGTGTATTTAATTTAATGCATACCTGCTTATAGATTCAAATGTCTCCACAGTTTTTGTATATTAATATGGCTATTTATGGCTCTTGTGTTTCACAATTCTATTCAGTGCTCAAAGACAAAAATCAATTTCTCTTCTCCATTAAACGGGTTTAAGAGCTCATATATCAGGAGAACGTCAATAACGAAAAGCCGTTTTGATTCCACGCCACTTCCATTCACAGGCTGATTTCTAATCGAGTTTGTATTTACTGTGCGGAACAGCGAACACGCCTCAACGGTCATGTGACAGCGTGACCAAAAAAAGTTTTCTTCTAACTACGCTATCAATAACATGCACTGTAAGTGTGGAAAAAGCTGCTCACTGATCCAATTGCTTCCTTATCTCTGTTTTCAACACCTAATGTATAATTAGCTATTCAGCTCCGTGATCATCTAAATCGCTCCGAGAAGTGGTGTGAGGATCATTTCCCCAAATCCACAGCTCCATCATTTACGGTTATCTGATTTTTGTTTGCAGTTTCATCAGCAGGGCAGCGACACACGTGATCAATTACGGACACCAGCTTCATAAGAAAGACAACGAAAGTCTTGAATGATTTAACACAAAAATAATGCGATAACCGGAGCAATATTTATGACCACATGAGCAAAATTGCATCCGCACATTCTCAGTACAAGAAAGGAATAAAACACTCCGTATCATGCTGCTACAGGAAGATAATCAGCGACTGGGGTGGTGTGATGAACTGAAGTTACTGGAATCACCCCGAAGTTGATTATTTTCCTTGTTTTATTCCACGTATACCACAGCAGTTTGTCTATACTTGCAATTTTTTATTTATTAAAGAACAACCTCTCATACTTTTTTTTAAAAATATTTCCATTTAATGTTACGGAAAACAAGTTAGTTCCTGTTATCACTTTTGTTGTAAGAACTTTATATGATAGCGCTGTTGAATTCTGGATTCTGATTGGTCAGAAGGTGCCGATTAATTTTCAGTAGCGCAGCTGCAAATCACAGGTTCATGTTACTGCGCTCTTTCTAATACGTTATCGTTTCCATAGTAACAACTTACACAGGAACTTGTACAGCATACTCTCCACATAATCCAAATGTATTTGTTACTTAAGAACGTGGTGACGTTTGCCTGGAAGGAGATGGAAGGAGTCTCCAGTGTAGAGGAGTTTATGCTTCTTTGGTAACAAGCTTCATTTTTTTTTGTCTTATTAAGTTCAAGAAAGAGAAAAATTGTTATTCCTTATATAATACTTTAAAAACAACTGAATAGCCCAGCCTAGCAAACCTCTTACCTCTTCAATCTCACATTAAAACTGGAAGTCGTCAAATATGAATGCTTCCTGTTCAGCTGAATTTAATATGTACTGTATTTCTCAAAGTAACATTGCTTTCATGTGATAAAGAGATCGCTAAATCTGCTAAAGACGTGCACCAGGACTATCTCTCCTTACTTTGCTTTTGATGAATCCTTATAAAACTTTAATGCAGAAAACCTGCAGGCCTTCTCCAGAGAAGAGAAAAGGAGCTTCTGAGTAGAGCTTTCTAATTTATAAGGATTATTTGCAACTTCCTCTCATTTAGAAGATCTCCAGCTCTCACGGTGGAAGCATGATAAGGGATGATAAGTGCACAGCACCGCTTTGTGTCTGAATGACGTGAACTGGAGATCTGCCAGAACTTCTGTCTTTCCGAGAGTTATGATGGTAGATGGTGGACCTTCGGTACAGATATCTATGTATCATCATGAAGTGTCTCCAAACACTGAGGTGATTAAAAGGGTTAAAAATCAATATTATAGAACTAACAGTGGGCGAGGCGGCGTATGATAGCAGTAAATAACCATGCTGGGTTTTTATGGGATGCTATATCAATCTAAAATATGAAACATCCAGATCTATTTTTAGATTAAATGCTGAGAAAGACTAAAAGTGGAATAAATTATTACAAGACGGAAAAGCGAGATTTTAAGTAGCTAGATCAAAGCACTGATTTTGCTTTTCCTTAAAAACAGGTTAGAAATTTCTAACTAACAACCAACAATACAGGTTTGTAAAAATAAATAAATTAATTAATACATAAAAAAATAGATGATCCTATGGCACAACTGGCCCCAAATGCAGGGGTAAATTGAGCTTGGGGATGGGGCAAGTTGAAGACCATGAAGATAAAGAATGCCTGAAATAAAAATGAAATAAAATGAAATCAAACCACTCCACTTTGAGAAATGGTATAACTCTTTAAAAGTCAATGATGAATGAATGGGTATGATGTTATGGCGAGTAAGTGTAAGTGAGTTACTGTCGCCTCCATAAAGTTGATTCTCTTCCAGAAGTGTATTATTCCTCTTATATCACAGCAATTTGCCAATGATTACATTTTTTTTATTTTTATTAAACAATATCACGTCTGTTTATAGTTACACGTTGCGAAACCTCCATGAAACAAGTCAGTTCCTGGTCTCATTTACATTATAGCAGCTACAAACAGCTGTTCTCTCACCAGACTCTCTTTTTTCTCTCTTGAAGTTAATAAGAAAACAGATAATAAATAAGTAAATAAATAAATAAATAAATCACAAAGTCCTGAAGATGTTGGAAAACTTCTAGTTACAGCTTTACCTCTGACTGTTACAAAGCACTGACTAATGTTAAATAAACATTTCCTTATCCACGACTATACATGCTTTTAATTGGTGTATGTGGACGGCCCACCGTACAAGTCCCTGTGTAAGCTGTTATTATAGAAATGATAACATATTAGAATGAGAGTACTATTATAAACCTTGCAGTCAGAACTACTGTCAGAGCTGCTGCCATAGGACATTAATCAACCCCTTCTGACCAATCAGAACCTAGAATTCAACAGCGTCATGGTATCAATCACGGTAACACGTGAGCCATGTTGCTAGGCTGAAGCTCTTAAGCTCATTGTATGCATTTACCATAAACAGTGATTATGTAACCGAGAAAATGGCACCAATCTGCCAGGGTAGTGATTTAAAGTGAGTATGTGGAATGATGATGTAGGTGAGGGTTAAAATATCCTCCAGGTCACAGGTGTCCATTTGCAGAGAACAGAGAGACAGAGAGCAGCCGGGAACAGACAGAACTATCTCCGAGTCCCACTGCGCTCAAAAGCACACATCTGTTTAAAGGGTTTGGTAGACACACACTCATGCACTTTTTTTTAATTTAACCAGAAACCACACTGGCTGGATGGAGATGTGGATGCATTAATGCACGGAGCTGAAAAACCAGACCGGAAGCTTTTTAGACTGATCATTTGGGTGGTTTTTATGTAAGACAAGATCCTTTGAGGTCCATCCGCAAATCTTTACATGCTAAGCTTTTTTAATTATCTGAATAATATTAAGCTAATAGTGCTGTTAGAGGAAAATAATCAACAACATTGTGACGTGATGACGTGGAGTTACTGTTGCCACCCTGTAGTTGATTATTTTCCATTAACAGCATGTCCTGAATTGTTTTATTCCTCTTATATGACATGAATTTGTCAGTGATTACAATTTCCTATCAGTTAACACATAAAGCATCATACCTTTTATCCATTTATAGTTATGTGTAATGTTCTGCCTGTTCCTGTTCTCACTTACGCTATAGCAGCTATAAACCATTGTTCCCTCACCAGCCACTCTTTTTCTCTCTCTTGATTTGAATAAGACAGAAAAAAAAAAACAAAGCTTGTGATGTTACTAAGTAACCACAAAGCATGAATTCCTCTGTCCTGAAGATATCGGAAAAGCTCTACCGCTGACACTGGAGACTCCTTCCATAAATGTTAAATAAATACGCGTCTCCTTACAGAAAACTTTACCATATCCGTGAGTATGCCTTTTTTAAAATCTGCTTATAGAAAGCGTGTTTGTGTAACTAGGATGAGTGAAACTACTGTCAGAGTTGCTGTTTGAGAAAATAAATCAACACCAGTCGAGAACTCAATGGCGCTCTGATGTAATGAAAACAAAAGAAAAAGAGCTTGAAACATAACCAGTGAGCTTTGTGCACTTCTGGAAGTCCTAATCAGAGCAATTTTGTTCATTTTGACATAGACCTGCAATCATCTCTCTCTCTCTCTCTGTCTCTCTCTCTCTCTCTCTCAGTGTAATAATGACAGCCTGTATTAGTCATCTCTTCAAAATCATGAGCCAAGCTGCTGTCTCTCCTTACCGCTGGCTATGTGGCAATATTCGCTTAGAAATGTAAAAGAAAATAAAGCATCCACTGTAATAGCACCATCTATTGCAAAGGTTTTCAAAATAGATTATATGGCCAAACGTTTGTGAACACCTGACCATCATACCCATATGTGTTTGTTTCAGATTTGTTCCCCCTTTGCTGTTATCATAAGCTCCACTCTTCTGGGAAGCTTTCCACTAGATTTTGGAGCGTGGCTGTGGGGATTTGTGTTCATTCAGCTATAAGAGCATTAGTGAGGTCAGGCACCGAGGAGGTCTGGGGTGCAGTCGATGTTCCAGTTCATCCCGAAGGTGTTCAGTGGGGTTGAGGTCAGGGCTCTGTGCAGGACACTCGAGTTCTTCTACTCCAGCCTTCACACACCATGTCTTCATGGAGCTCGCTTTGTGCACAGGGACATTGTCATGCTGGAGCAGGTTTGGGCCTCTTAGTTCCAGTGAAGGGAAATTGTAATGCTACAGCGTACAGAGACGTTCTATACAACTGTGTGCTTCCAACTTTGTGGCAACAGTTTGGGGACGAACCACATATTGGTGTGAAGGTCAGGTGTCTACAAACTGGCAGCCAATTAGTGTATGTATTCAGGTTATAAAACTAATCACATTATCTCACAAACACCAGCTAAGCAAAGTGCTAGAGGTTAGTAGATTTCTAAAACTAAATTCAGAGACATTTTTGAGAGCACAAATTCTCATATTTAAATCCCTCTAAAAAATGAAAGATATGAGGCTAAGTACTATTATTAAAAAAAAACAGTACAGTTAAGACAAGATGTTAGATATGAACTGTGAAATAGCAGAAGATTAGCAGAAGATTTCAAGCTAAATACTGTGTAGCTGACTTCTACACGTAAGTGTCAGTGACTCAGATATGATAAAATACATGTCTGCTTATACCACAGCGCTGATTGGTCAGAAGTTCTAATACGTTCTAATAGGTTATTGTTTCTATAGTAACAGCTCATTCACAAGGGCTTTTATGGAAGACACTCCATCTAATTTAAGTCTAATAATAAGCAGATTTAAAATAACTAACTTAATAAATAAATAAATAAATAAATAACCCTGTTGTTATTTAAGAAAACTGTATAATTGTTGATATGGTAAAGTTTTGTAATGAGGTGTTTATTTAACACTGATGGAAGGAGTCTCCAGTGTCAGTCCGTAAGTTTTCTGCCATAGGAAAGTCTTCAGGAGAGAGGAGTTTACACTTCCTGCTTTCTCAGTAGCAGGACAAGTGGTGTGTTTTTAACTTCAAGAGAGGGAGAAAAAAATAGATGCTTGTGAAGGAACAACTGTTCATAGCTGCTATAGCATAAGTGATAACAGGACTATAAATGGATAAAACAGATGATGTGTCACTCTTTAATTAACAAAATGAATTAAATGCCGTTGTATAAGAGAAATAAAACACTTTAGGATGTACTGTTATAGTAAAACGATCAAATTTGGGGTGGTAACTTCACTTCATCACTCCACCCTGTCACTGATTATTTTCCTATTACAGCACAACACAGAGCGTTTTATTCCTTATATATTGAGATGATGTAAATGATAAAAAACGTTTTCAATCATACTTTTTTTTTTAAGCTTGTTTTTAAAGCATTTAAAAACAATAATACAGGCCTATGGCTGAAATTTGTTTAATATACTTATAAACAGTGAAGTCTATGCACAAATTTGTCTCTGAATAAAAACATATTTTAATAAAGTAGCTTTTACGTAAAATTTAATTGTTCCCCCAGTCAAGTAGTGCTCATTTCGAACTTAGGAGAAGCAGCAAGGAGCTCTGATTATTTGTGAACTTTAAAGCTCTTCATCTGGTTAAATCTGGTTGAAATGATGCCGAGAGTGCGCCGCACTTCATCAGGAGTAGTGCTTACACTTTTCTTAATCACTACGCGACACCAGTGTCAATGTATTCATCATTATTCTAAAATAGTAGAATTTTTCTTTTTTAAAAAAAAAAGAAGGGCTTCTATGGACAGATAGTCTATTTGCAAAAAGAAAGAAAGAAAGAAAGAAAGAAAGAAAGGTTTTTGCAATTACAGAAACATTTTTAAGTCCCTCTCGGTACCATTTTGTCTAAAAGTAAGTGTTGTGATTGTGTGGTTTAATTGCAGGTACCATTTGGACCGTCGTTCTTTCATCTCGTTGATGCCTCCATTAGAAATCCCACCACTGCGTATCTGCATAACAACGGACGCATTTCTCTTCAGCTCTGTTCAGCTCTTAGTGGAGAGTTTTCGAAAGAAGGCTGTCAGCTTTCAGAACAGGTTCCGACTGGATTTGTCGAATGTTTTACAGGGAAAAAAGATGCTTAAAAAATACGCTACAGTTTAAACTATTTAAAGGTCTGGAATTAGCTGGCATATATAATATACCACTTATTATTTTATTGACTAAACTCCTGTAAAACAACACAGCACAATGTATTCTAAGAGATTTCACTTAGTATTTAAATTATTTGATGATAGATTATGTATAGTTTATCTGCAAAGTATCTAAAGGATTTGATTACTACTTTCCAAATATGATGCATTGTTATTCTAGCAAAATTTGCATTGCTATACATCTTAATACCTTTCCTTAGTCATTTCATAACTCTAAAGCTGGTGAATGAATTATAAAATATTTAGTAAAAGAGAGAGAGAGAGAGAGAGAGAGAGAGAAAGATTGTGTATACATTTTTTAGATCAGGAAAGAAAGTTTTTTTTTATTACTCACTTAAAGTGTGATAAGACTGTTTATATAAGACAAAATATTATTAATATTCTCTGTTTTTTCCCTTTAACGTATTGGGTTTTCTCTAAATGTGACTAAATTGATTTTACACTTGCAAGAAAAGTGTTCCTATGCAGGAAATGAAGCAGTTAAATATTTAGATAGTTGGTTAGCCTGCCTTTTAAATTAACACACTCAGGAGTCCACGGTTCGATGCTGAGTTCGGATTACGGTCTCCATGGAGTTTCACACGTCCACATAGGTTTCATCTGGGTTCTCCGGTTTCCTCCCAAACACGAGACTTGGCGAACAATGAGATGAAATTAAAGCACTGGAAGCAGATCTGTTTGAGGAGAGTGTACAGAGGAGGAGATGTACAGACCGAAGGACTAAAGCGCCGCTGCATCCCTCTCTTTAAGTAGAGATGAAGAGAGGGCTGATTCCCTTTACACAACTATCAGCAGGTAGTCGAACAGCATTGTGGGTGATGTAGGAAAGTGAAAATAGACCAAAATGTTGATGAAAGATGTTTAAACCAAAGACGTTAACTCAGAAGTTTTACAAAGGGGAAAAGTTTTGCGGTGTTTCAACATCAGCGCTTCAAATTTCCCCACAAACTGGGCCTGACTACATTTTTCTGGACACAACCTACATTTCTTAGACATCTAACTAATTATTTAACATTTAAAATTGCATTGTGCAATCATTAAAATCATTTATATATGTATATATATGTATATGGGAGCATGATTCTGAGCTTGATGATAAATGCATTCATGAATCTGAAACCTTTATAACCATAATCATACACCATTAAAACACACAAATAGAGTTTAGTCTTATTTCTATAATCCTGGATTTGGTACGAATGCAGCATTTGTAATTATTTTCGGCAAAGCTCTTCTCACAAGGATTCGTCGTGAATGGCCGTGTTATCAGTGATGCCTGCAGGGTGAAGCGTAATTGCAGTATAAATGTGAATTTCGGTGCACATTGTGCTGGAGGTCAAAAATAGCCGTAGCTGTGCCTATGCTAATGCTCTTTTAAAAACTAATTAGCAAAGCCGTTGCTCTGTGAGGCGTGTCAGGCGGTGCAGCGAGCCCAGCCCTGAGCAGCCTAGCCAACCATTAACGGACCATTCAATGGCAAGGCAGCTGAAACCTGCCATGATGCATGCACTTGTCAGAGTCTTAATGAACACGTCCCCGTAGATGAACCCAGTCCAACGGCTCAGGTTTAGATACACGATAATTCTTCAGAAATACACGCTAACCTCCCTTGTCTAATGGGCTGGACCTCATCCTGTCTCTAGGGTTGCAGTTCAGATGAGCTCAGGTGTCTTCAGGCTGAATCTGGCTCATTAAAAGCATGTTGAGGAAAGCACAAGGGCATGAGAGCCAGAGCGTCTCAGACAAGCAGAGGAGGGATTGCAACATGGTGAAGACACTCAATGTTTGTGTCGTCTCTGATTTCAAGGTTGTACGTAGTTAATGCAGGCATAAATGCATTTATATTGGCAGAATAAAATAGCTTTACAGACTAAACATTTCATCCATAAAACATGCTGAAGGCCCTCTTTGGGTCGATCTCTCTTCTTAAAGGTTCAAACGGTTTGTTCTGTTGATGTACACGGATTAATTAGCATGTTTTTTAATACCATGCTACACATATACGCTGTACATATACGACTGTTTTTAACCATTACAGATATTAAACAAAACAAATGCATGATATAAATATACTTCACATGGGGGCAACGTCACGTTACAATTAAGGCAAAAAAACTTAAACACTGCTAGAAGAAATAATAGTTGTTTTTTTTTAATTATTTTACGTAATAAAATCATTAAAAGACATAAATAAGGTTAACAGAAGAAGACATTGTATAAATGTACATCTCATGGGGGTAAGGTATCCTCTTTTTTCTGCTTTTTTATTTGTAATACATTTCTAATCATGAAAATACAGAAATATCGGCGTTAGACAACTTTAAAATCGCGTCTTGTACCACTCCATTTCATGCAGTATGAATGTGAAATTTCAATAACAAGCTAATCACCACTGATGCAAGATTTAAAACAGAAGAATGAGCACTAAGTAGTTTTCTCAGAAGTGCTAGGCTTTCTAACGTTTTGAGCTACAATGTGTGTTTCATTTATCCACCTTCAGTAAGTGCTTTATCCTGGTCACGCCAGTTTATCGCAGGGCACCGTGCACACACACTTTCACACCTTTCTGTTCCACTTTCTGACATGTTTGTGGGAGGAAACCGGAGAACCCAGAGGAAACCTACACGGACGTGGAGAGAATGTAAAGCAGACAGTAACCTGAGCTCAGGATCGAACCAGGGACCCTGAAAGTGCTACGTTCTGGATGTCGTAACACGCATGCGCCGAAGGCAGAGATGATACGTCGGTAAGTGATTCAACTACGGTTAGGGTTAGGGTTAGAACATCTGGTACGTAGGGGATCTAATCCAATACGTCATCGTGCTGCAGTGAGGGGACACTCTGAAAGTGTGAGGCGTCAATACAACCCACTGTATTTCAACTTAACTTATATTTGTTGGTAAGAATCACCTTTTTTTCCCCCATTCAGAGTAAAAACACTGTCATGTCAGTTTAATGTTCTTTTGAGAAAAATTCCTTTTCTGTTTAATGTTTCACGACCTTTTGTAGCCTTTTATTACCTAATTATATCCTTAATATCAAACGAGGCGGCTAGGGCGTGTCACGTGACTGTCCTGGGGTTCAGTACCTGCTCCAGGCGCCTAATCTAATTGGATGCTTTACGTCATATGACGCTTAAAGTTGGATTTGTCCCAGGTGTTGATTTTTCCCCCCCCCTGAATATTTGTTTGTATCCTGAAACTTAGACCCGCGGGCGCTTCTACACTCTTCCAATCTTTTTTTTTTTTCCCCCCTTCCAGTTGATCTGAAGTAAGAGCTTTATGAAGTGATCATGAGCACCTCCTGGGCTTCGTGTGTGTAGTGTGAACTCCTGCATGATGAGCAGTAACGCCTCGCTACCGGGTGACCTGGACGAGTTAGAGGTTAAACCCACGGACACGCTGAAGCTGCTGGAGGCTCACCGGCCCATTAAAATCGGGATTATTTTGCTTCTGGGTGTAATGATCACTTTGGGGAACGTGGCCGTGGTGTCGGTGATTTACTCGGCGGTACCGGGATGGTCGCGGAACTCGCGATACTTTTTGTTATCGTTAACCGGCGCGGACTCGGCGTTCGGTTTGATCGTCATGCCGCTGAACCTGTGCGTGAGTCTGCTGAAGGACTACAGCGATGAACCCGACCCGTTCTGTCACGTGGTGGCCTTCTTTAACGCCACCGTTTACTCCACGTGCATGTACACGCTGGCCAGCATCAGCGTGGAGCGCTACGTGGCCGTGTTTTACCCGCTGCAGTACTCCACCATGCTGACCCGGAGGCGCGCCCTGCTGCTCATCGCCTTCGCCTGGCTCTTCCCTCCGGCCCTGCTCATGCCCATCTCGTGCCCGGAGGGAATCATAGACGTGTACTTCTCCTCGGCATCCCTGGTGTGCAACCCGTCCTACTCCAGCAACGTGACGTACTCTCTGAGCCTCACCGGCTTCATCTTCTTCCCCTGCTCGGCCCTCATGACCTTCTGTAACCTCAGGCTGTGGGTCGCCGCCAGGAGGCAGCGGAGGAAGCTGAGGAGACACGGCTCCGCTCGATGGACCAGACCTAACGTGGCCTCGCGCGTGCTCGTGCCCGTCATGACCGCCTACTACACGTGCTGGACCCCCTGCATGGTCATCATGATCTACACCGGTGGGTTTGGCTCGCAAATGCACCAGACTGGTCAGTCAGTCATGTCCATGTAAACATTATTATCATCAGTGCTGCCAAGTCGTTTCAGGGGAAACTAGTTAATCTAATGCAGGCTCTGAAAGTCGCCAGATGACGCCATGGACCAATTTGCATCTTTATTTAATCATCGAGACAATTTCCAGTAAGCTTTATTGTGCCCAGAACCAGAGTGCTACACTTAATGTCAGAGAAGAGGATAGTAACACAGCGAAAGACAGGAAGAAGGAAGACTTTCTGAAGAACAGAATCAGGTTTGATCATAGGTTTAGAATAGAAAGTAATAGATTATAACTTATTTCTTTTTTTCCATAGAGGGGAGTATTTGGTCACAGCACCAGAAACTAATTATTTATATATTTACAAAGTAAAAGCAAACCAACTATTTACATATTTACAAAATAGTCCAACTTTTTATGTATTTACAAAAGTCAAACTAACTATTTATGAATAAACTAATCATTTACGTATTTACAAAATATTCAAACTAACTACATTTTTTCCCCCCTCTCTATCGAAGTTGAGTCAAAAATTGCAGCTTGTCATGTTACAGAGAAAAACCAAAGCGTGAACTGGTCTGTCCTGAAGACTTTCTGCCTTTTACGAAGCACTGACACTGGAGACTCCTTCCCTAAATGTAAAATAAATGTGTCTCTACAGAAAACGTCACCATGTCAGTGATGACACACGTTTTTTAATATGTTCATGTAGCGCGTCTGCCGTGCAAGCTCCTGTATATGAGCTGTTACAAAAGAAAAGACACCGTATCAGAATGAACGCGTTAATACAAACCTGTGATTTGGAGCCGAAACTACTGTCAAACCTGCTGAGAATTTAACATGAAAAAACAGTAGGATGGACTCAACAGCACAATATAGGGTTATGTGGTCATTTCACATTGTTATTTTAAAATCCTTCAGTAGTGTGGCTCAGAGTCCTGGAATAAAGCTCAAGATTTGTAGTTATAGTCTAGATTTGTCCAATGTTGGTGAATTTTGTGTTACAAATCCAGTTCAGCTTAGTTCAGGAATGATTTGTGTTGAGCCTGAGGCAATCTCAGTAGGTTGTGTGCTACAGGACTTTTCATGGTACAAACCTCTCTACCGTAACCCGCTAACTCGCTCTTCCTGTCCTGATGTTTCTCAGCGATATCGGGCAGCGGCGTACCGGAGTGGGTGGAATTTGTGGCGGTGTGGTTACCGACGTCCAACGGCTTCCTCAACTGTATCTTTTACTTTTGGATTAACCAGAGCTTCAGGAGAAAGTTCCACCTGGTTCTGCAGAGACTGTGTTTCGGACTTTGTCCCGATGCCAAACCCGTACACGACTCGGTGATGGCTACTTTAAATAACAACACCGTGCACGAGAGGTCTTCCAGCGTGTCGTCCACGTGCACTTTACTCACGATCGCTGTCGAGACCTACATCTGACAGCCAGGAGCCAAGTGGACATCCAACAGCTGGGCATCCAGAGCTAGAAATTACTTTCTCTGGCGTGTGGGAATCAAGGGCTAATGATGCACCTTTGGATCACTGGTATGGTTCATTTTCAACCTCCGTAGTCATGCAGACTTTTAGCTTGTGGGCAAATTGTGCCTTTTTACGTTCACTACACTTTTGCACTGTAATTATTTCATTCCTGGGTTGTTGTTGTTTTTTTTTATAGAGTTAACACCTTCTCCCTCTCCTTCTTTATGCATTTCATGTAATTAAAAAAAAAAATTAATACCACATTATCAGCAAGGACTCCTTCCTGTTTTGTCAGTTTTCCTCTTCCTCTTACTTGTCTTGTTTTCTTACAGTAATGCATATTGCCTGGAATTGCACTGCAATTATTTCTCCCTCATTTTAATGTTCAGTCGACTGCATAATGAAAGTTGTGTTCTGTCAGATTTTATCAATATGTCAACAGCCGGCAGTACAAAAAGGTTAACCTTTATACAAAAGGAAAGTAATTAGGCACTTAACGTCATATAAAGGTCAGCTCGGCTATGTCTGTTGGAAAGTCAGGGTTTTGTGGTGTTTTTTTTTTTTTTTTTTTTTTTTCTTTTTTTTTTTTTT
>CM040985.1:2758226-2776325 GCA_022985145.1 Pangasius djambal | reverse complement strand
GTAATATTTTAAAAAATACTTTTGGCAGCAGCTTGTGATGGTGGTGCTTTTTTTTTGTTTTTTGTTAAAGGAAGACTAGAGGTCTGTTACTGTCTCTGTAATTAAACAAATTTTTCAGATTGATATTTCAGAAAATAAAAAAAAAAGATTTGTAAAGTATTATTGTAAATAACAAATTTTAGTGTTAATGATGGTGTTAAATGTTTGTGCTGTAAAATAAAGCTTAAAAGCCCTTGTATTAGACTTTTTTGTGTTATATTTTATCTTAGCAATTTGACAGACAGATATATTTAAGGAGAACTACTTAAAGGTGACCATTTTTGGCATTGTGGTGGTTAAAAAAATAGACTCGTAGACTGTCACTGCCAACATCGCACTTCACATGTTGTCTGTATATCACAAACTTCATTCCTGTCGGGCTGAGACCTAGGCTTGAAATCAAATTTAAATAAATAAATAAATAAAAAAATTGGCCAAATGAAGTATGCGGTCTTTTAGCTGGTTATTTCTGAGATTTCTTATATCTCCTCCTCGTGCTATCGGATCAGACACGTCATTGAGATGTTGCAGCGCTGACAGCCCGTTGCGAGCTGCCTGCGTGTCTGATGAAATCCCAGCACTCCTCTATCCACACCACTAAGGAATGTCACACATGAGCGCTTGGATGTGAACGACATCTCTGGAGATTTAAGACGGTTTTCTAGAAAGGACCTGAGCAGAATGCATGCACAAACCTGACTGGCAGAAACGGTTTGATATTTAGATGGGAGGCTAAAAATCTAATATCTGACAATGGCTTGACAATGAAACGAACACCTATAATATGTGAGAACACATATTGATGTCTGTTTATCATTTAAATTCCTGGGTCCCATTATTTGCTATTAAATCTCATAAAGTGGATTATTCTGGATTTTTCTGGAGCCAAGTGCAACAGTACCACCGATGGTTAGAAGAAAAACACACAGAACGGTTTGAAGAAGCAAGAAGTGAGGCTGGGGCTGATTTCTTTCTAGCCCAGGCTGCAGATTCATGCAGCCTATCAGTGACGGTCATGGCAGGTGATTACACACCCTCAAGAGCTAGATTTGATCTCCATTTGCGTATCAGCAGTGATAACACGTTACAGATGCTGATGTGAAATACAGTTGTGGGTGTAATGAACGTGATCGAGGTAGATTATTTACTCTATCATCCTTTTTTGCCTTTAGAAAAGCAGGGAAACGTACAGTAGACTGACGTAACACACATTGTCTAATCAAAGTACAAACTAGTACTCCTTGATTTGAGTGTGCTTGGTATTCTGAGGAAATACGGCATGAAGCCAGTAGAGCATTACAGACTTGAAATATGCTCTGTGTGTGTGTGTGTGAAGAGTTTCCTCATTCTTATTATGCCATCAGTGAGACCTCGTGATGACAATGCACTGATATAGTTTCATTATCGAGCTATTGATAGACATTACATTTTGGTCTCGCGTCTAATATCGCCGCCAGCCGTCACTGATTTCCAAAGACAACATAATCATGTGCTTTTTTTTTTCATCCCACTCCAGAGGAAGATTTTCAGGAAGGGTGGTGATGAATTCATCTCTTCTTCTTTTTTTTTTTTTTTTTGGTCTCCATAATGGAGGAATGAGGAAAGAGATAAAATCTCACAGCCTGAGCTAAATTCGTTTACTTTGGTCATCTGAGACTGACCTCCTGGCCTCCTAGAAGGTTTACTTTATTCAGTATTGGTCATTACGTTTCAGCTTAATGGTTGTAGAGATAGATCTTATGAGATATTGGAGTGCTTTTGCGGATTTTGCAGCAGTGAGAAGTGGTTATGTAGTGTTGTGAGAGATAAATGAGAGACAGCTGTTATGTACAATATGTTGGGACCATTTTTAGATTTTAAAAACAGCTTTCAGAAAAGCTTTCTAATGTAATCAGCATACATCGTCACATTTAAAGATTGAAGGCTTAAGGCAAGACGCTACAGGTAGATTTTGGGATAAAACATTTAAAACAATGTTTTCTCTTATACTAGTAATAAAAATATCAAAACTCAACAGAAAAGTGTTTATTTCACAGTTTTTGCCCAGCATTACAATCACTGAGTTATCTGAAACCTAGGTATTAAGCTCCGCCCACTCTACTTAATCACATCGTGTCATACTGTATATCCCTGAAAAGTTCGTTTCCTAATGTATGTCAATTTGTGTCATTATGATGTACATGCTACTTTCTGTAATAAATCTTATAAACTTCATTAACTAGGGTCAGAACATTAAACCACATTGTATTTTTAAAACCAGTTTTCTCACAATCAGCTTTTTTAATATTCAGAACCAAAAATTTCTGTTTTTTTAAGAGATTTAAGGAGATTTTATAGAGATTACTTGCATCCGTGAAATTTTCCGTGTTCATTCCTGTCTCTGTTCAGAAGGATGTCACAGAGAAATTGCCCAAAATTGGTTTATGTTAGATATTATACTGAAAAATGACACAAAATATTTTCTTGACTAAACAATAAAGAAATTGTGTGTCTTAACAGTGAAATAAATATATTAATTCTAACAATATCAAAAGAGTAGATTTCTGCTTGTGTTGAGTATGCGGATTTAATTAGAGGATCCATTTGCATAAATGACAACTTTTCAAATTATATCTACAGGTTTTTGCGGGTTTTTTTTTTTTTTTGGGGGGGGGGGGGGGTTATCCCTATTGAACGTCTACACAACACACTTTGTTAAAGTGCTGTATACATGGAGTTTTATAACACCAAGGACATTCGACATTAGTTACCATTGTAATTGTAACAGCCCTGAAATCCCAACTCTGAAGAATAACAGAATGGAGACAATCACACTGGGTTTGCCCTCATCAGCACAGACAATGCACTCACTAATAGCTTATTTTACACCAGCATTGTGAATTTCATGGTTTCTGAAAAACATTTTTTTTTCTGTTGAATTTTTTTTTTTTTAATTCTCCTAAACAGCTTTTAAAATGGGTTTATAAAAAACAACAACATCATCTTTGGATTATAGTTTATAGTTGAGTTACAACACGAGCGGCACGGTTGTGCAGCCGGGTTGCGATGCCGCCTCGCAGCTCCGGGGTTCCTGGCTCGATCCTGAGCTTGGGTTACTGTCTGCGTGGAGTTTCACACGTTCTCCCAGTGTCTGCATTGGTTTCTTTCAGGTTCCCCAGTTTCCTCCCACCTCTCAAAAACACTCCAGTTGGTGAACTAGCAACTCTAAATCATCCCTTGATGTGAATGTGTGTGTGTGTGTGTGTGTGTGTGTGTGTGCATGGTGCCCTAAAATGGACTGGCATCGCAACCAGGGTGTATTCCTGCTTCATGCCTAGTATTCTGGGGATAGGCTCCATATCCATCGCATCCCTGACTGGGATAAAGCGGGAACTGAAAGTGAGTTGAGTGAGTTACAGCATTCAAAATGCACAGT
Organism: Pangasius djambal; assembly: GCA_022985145.1. Lineage (NCBI taxonomy): Eukaryota > Metazoa > Chordata > Actinopteri > Siluriformes > Pangasiidae > Pangasius > Pangasius djambal. The sequence continues at coordinate 2,772,871 of CM040985.1, read as the reverse complement.
GTTATTTTTATTGTGGAAATTGTAAGGGATGGTTTTCGTGAAGTCTGGATGAACATTTCAACTGATCAACAGTCCACTTAACTGTTTTTACCAGAGGCCTGTTTTGGGGGTGTCTGTGTTCATCATTGAATTTAATTTGTGATGTCACACTCCACAGTAGTGATTAATAGCTCGATGAAAGTAGACACTCGAGGCTTTAAGTATTTTCAGTTTTTCATAAGTATTTCTTTTTTTAATGAACCTACTAGGTTTAAATGTTATAACTTTATTGTGGCAGTTGGACAAGACAAGACAAGACAAGAATAATCCTTTATCTGTATACGGTTTCTTACTATCAAAAAAACTTTAATTGTGCTGTCCATTTTATCTCTGTACCAGTGTTATTGTGGAGAGGTGTGAATTCTTTGTCCAGCAGGGGGCTCACACCCCTCCCTTTTCCCATCGCTCTGCTCACCAGCAGCTAAACGCAGAGTCACGATACTCTACACACAGAAACCCAACAATGTCCTGTCTAATCTTATTCATTTGTTTATACTGATTGAAAATGTCCGATAAGTCGATTTCCATTCCGCTGGCAAAATGGAACGCCTGTGTACTGCTCGAAAGGGTTAAAGAGACCATCTGATCAAAATAACAATATATAAGCATTCATATTGTTATATTCCGTATATTTCTTACCTACTCATCTTTTACAGTAATAACACAGTCGTCCGTAGAGTGAGATCTCCTCATTTGAATATAGGACGAACCCTCTCCTGATCATGTCTTGTCATTTTGAAAGGTTTTGGTCTCAAGTAGGTAATCCAGAAGCCAGATATTAAGGCTAAAGCTTCTGAAAATGTGATATTGCAATTGCTAACAGGAATTGCAGTTTAAGAAAGGAATAAACATTTGGGAAAATAATCAACAACAGGATGATGTGATGAAGCAAAGTTACTGTTACCATCCCATCGTTCATTATTTTCCTATAACAGCACATCCTGGACTGTTTTATTTCTCTTATTCCACAGCAAATTTGCCAATACTTTTTTTTTTTTAATTATTAAAGAGCGATGTCACACTTTGTTTTTATCTATTTACGGTTATATTTATTGTTGTGGAACATTCACAATATGAGTTAGGGTTTCTCATGTGGAACGTCTGCCATACAAGTCCCTGTGAATGAGCTGTTACTATAGAAACTATAATGTGTTTGAACGAGCACATTAATATTAACCTGGGATTTGCAGCTGCACTACTTTCAGAGCTGCTGTTACAGAAAATCAATCAACACCCTCTGACCAATCAGAATCGAGAATTCAGCGGCGCTGTGGTATAATTTAGAATATTTTGACGTGGATGCCGATAACTTTCTTTTCAGATCTCTCTCATAGTAATCTGGCGGCCTGCTCATAAACATTCAGGTTTTTCTCCTTTCTGATAATCACTTTTTTCCCCCTGAAATTTTGTGAAACGCCGAAGCGCACTTCAAGCTTTTGCCTTTTGCATTTACGACACTAGGTACACTGTGCTCCACAGGCATTCTTCAACTCAATTATTATCTTGAAATTATTATTAGCGTCTGCGTTTTTAACAGTCAGAGGCAAAGCTGTAACTTTTCCGTTTTCCACCACAGGAAGACTTTGCATTTTGAATGTGACAAGCTGAGTTTTTTTTCTTCTTTTTTTTTCTTTTTTGCCTTATTAACTTTAAGAGAGAGAAAAAAGGCTGGTGGGAGAAAGCGTTATCACATAAGCGATAACAGGAACTAGTTTTATGGATGTTCCACAACATTAAATGTTGCAATAAACTGATAAAAAGTATGATTTGTCACTCATTAATACCATTGTAATTGCTGTAATTGCTGACAAATAAAACACTTTAGGGTGATAAGAGTAACTCTACTTCATCACACCACCCCATTGGTGATTATTTTCCTATAACAGCATGACACAGAGTGTATTATTCCTTGCATATAGTATAAATGATGGTTCAATATGACATTACATATGCAGGGCATCATTTTTCTTTCATTGTATTCATGCATTTTCACTGTATATTCAACTATGAATATGATACATAACAATATATATTCGTATTATCTTAAAATATATATCTAACTCTTTATTGTATGTTGTCCTATATCAGAGCTAGGTGTTGGTTTTGCATCCCATATCTGTGTTTACTTCCTCTATGCCTTATTGAACAGTGAGATATCGCAGTTTGTTCAGCGTCCAGTACCATCACTAAAAGCTCTCATCTCATGTTTGCACACTTCACCATCATGCACATTATCACAGCTTCATGCGAGTAGCCTCACGCTGAAAAAAAAAAAAAACCTGTGGAAAGATAGAATGGCGGGATAAATGGCCTTTCAGTCAGGTAACGAAACAGCAGATATTCTTACAAGGCTGTCCTACTGATGAAATGATCCACATCTTAACAGAATGAATTATTATGCATGAGCTTTTTTATACTACTGTGGCACTGCGTAATGAGTTCTGCTCTTGTAGAACGATCATAATGCAGCACTCCATATGGCACTGGGAGGAGAGAGTGCAAAAATGGCCATCTAATTTCCTGTGTAAACATCCCCAGCTGTCTGCTCCAGGAAGACAGAGATGACTATCTGAGTCTGTAGAAAGGGCCGTGGGAGGACGTAAGATTCACAGTCCAGGCCACTGATGTAAGGAACATGAATTGGGAAATATTGTGTTTAATATGTTGCCTCCACCCTGACCTCCATTCTCAATTCAATTTTACTCTTGTTAACAATGTTTATTTGTTCTTATAAGGCATATGATTGGTGAATTTGCGTGCTTTATGCATCCACTGATCAATAATCACTAAGGCATTTTACATTAATCTAATATTAAATTGTTAAATTTATGTTCACTGAGGCATTTACAGCAACTGTGTGATTTGTAGTATTTGTATCATCTGTACATTAAGTTGTACTGCCATCTAGTGTACAACATTATACTGCAAAATCTCATCAGTTGTACATTACACATACATCTAAGAGATTTGACCATTCAGAGCACAAATTGCTGATTATTGATAATGAAGTACTGATTAAGCCCAAAAATACACAAAGATGAAGTATGTACATGTGGCACAAAAATGCAATGCTATTACAGCAATTTGCTTTGCTTTTATATATTATATAGCATGAATATTCTGTACATATATATATATATATATATATATATATAAAACTATGTAGAGTATAACAGAACATATGTGAGTCAGCAACAAGAAGGCTGTTTATTGTACAAAAAAAACATGCATAAATATTAAGTAAAATAATTCTACTTTTATCTTCTGTCTTCTGTTTACAGTAAAATACATTGTAATTTTATTACTAATACAATTTATAAAAAAAAACTGAATATGACAAAAAAATATATAAAAGTCTAAAAAAGAATCAATTGGGTTCAGTAACATTTTGGAATCTATCTATCTATCTATCTATCTATCTATCTATCTATCTTTATCTGTCAGTTATGTGTTTTTGTTATTTGATTAGTCAGTTATGTGCTTATTTCATTCTCTATCTATCTATCTATCTATCTATCTATCTATCTATCTATCTATCTATCTATCTATCTATCTATCTATCTATCTATCTATCTATCTATCTATCTATCTATCTATCTATCTATCTATCTATCTATCTATCTATCTATCTATCTATTGGCTTGTCTTGTTTATTTTGTATTATTTGATTTATTAGTAATGTATTTTTTAACCTGAAGTGTACCACTGAAAAGCCAAAGTCAGAAAATATAAGTTAGAAAAGTACAGATCATATAGTTTTTATTTATTTATTTTTTTTTTGTCATGTTTCATCAGTTCATATTTTGGTTTATCCCGCCTCCTCAGCACTGCTCAGTTTCTCAAGCTCTGTTAAATGTTGAGTGTGAATGTTCCTCTTTATTCTCAAGTAATTAGGAATTATGTCTTTTATTAGTTTTTTTTTTTTTTTTATTCCACCCAAATCTGATCAGGACATTAAACATAATTACCTACAATGAGCTCAGTGTCACTAAAAGGCCCAGCAGGAGGCATTTGCATGAGTTTGTTCCACATACGAACATTTTCATTTTCTGACGTCTGGGGAAAAGTCATTGTGTTGAAATAATATGCAGATTTTACGCAGGTTATATATTATTGTCTTGTTTGTCTCAGTGTTAAACTTCTGTATCCTCAGGCAGTGAAGCACACAGCAGCTGCATCATGATTCATCCACAACAAATCACAGAGAACCTGAATATTTATGAAAAACAGTTGGAAGTATTCAAGAAGCAGCAAAGAATCTCATGTGGCACTGCGGATTTATGTCTTGCATTGTTTGAAACAGGTTTGCTTGCATTTCTTTCCTTTTATACACTTAAATATAGGGCACGTCTGGTTTTTACTTTGCTCTCAGGCAAATATCGGGTGTGAATGTTCCTCCTTCCTGTCGTTATTAGATGAGTGGGTGGTCTGTCTATTATTGCAGACGCTCTACACCAAGCTTGACGAGGACATGAAATCAGATTAGTGTCATCAAAAATGAAGACTTATGCTAGTAGGTGTGGCAGCCACCTGGGTAAGAATAGGACATTTACACAACAGCACTGAATGTAATAAAGGTTGAAAGTTAGTGGAAGAAAAATATGGTATGATAAAGTTGTCACTATACATTTAAATTTAACAATAGTTAAAAGAAAAATTGCCACTACTTTTTCAGTGTGACTCTATTTGATAAAGTAGGAACAGCTGCTTTCTTTATCTTTTATATGCCTGTGAGAGCAAACCTGGAGGATTTTGCATAATTATGTCACATGACTTGATGACTTTCTTGGTCTGTTTGCTCCTCTGCAGGTAATGTGTTTCACATATTAATTAATTTCCTTCTCCCCTATTGACTAAATCCTACAATTGTACATTGCTGTAACATCTGATTTAATTCACACTGCTTCTGGACAAACATCTCGTGTGTACTGGAAAAAAAATAAGCTGGAAAATGGATGTAATTCCGTCTCTTTTCAGTGAGTCAGATCATTTGGATAATCTTATCCATAAGAGTTGACTCATTCAGATCCCAGACAGCTCACTGCATTTTTTAGCCAAAACATTTTGTAAAGATTACAATATTATGACCAGTGATTTTTTTAGCCTTCCATAATATACTTGAAACACGCAACTCACGATTCACGGAAATGAACAGTTCAGATATTAAGACTGAATGAATGAATGAATGAATGAATGAATGAATGAATGAATACCGGCCCTGCCTACATTTAATAAAAAGGAGACAGAAAAAACTCACATAAGTGAGTCTGCGCTGAACATTTGCCTAAAGGAGTCAAGTCATTCGCGAATGACACATCACTACTGGAAATTATGCCAGGTTTAGCTGCTGTTAAATAAATCACTGATATTAAAATCCCCCTCACATTCACCTGTGAAAAATATGAGCTAGTTTCCTAACTATGGCATGTAATATACAGGAGGACAAGGGGACATTTTTAAAGCTGTACATGGCATTTTAATAACGGAAAATGTGTAAAGATGGTCCTAGGCGAATTTTAGTTTTCTTGTGGCATTAAAACATATTATACAGTTACAGCTACATCATCTTGCCTTTAATTTAATTCACTGAGGTCACAAGGTTGAGGTTTTACTCATGAAGGATAACACAATGATAGAGCAGACTGAATAGGAAGAAGATGTGTTGATGGACAGAATAGGAATATGAAGCGGAGAGGACAGGAAGGAAAACATAAAAAGGGGGAGGGAAAACAGATTTTTTTTACATTTGCATGATAGGACAGGTTACAGCAGTGTTTTGAATTCATCACATCACACTTCATTTCTTTGGCAAATACCATATTTTGCTGCACTGCATAAGATTTTGATGTATATTTAATGTTTATGTATATTTTACATTTATATATTTATATATTTTTATATTTATATACACTGCTCAAAAAAAATTAAAGGAACACTTTTTAATCAGAGTATAGCGTCAAGTCAGTTAAACTCCTGGGATATTGATCTGGTCAGTTAAGTAGCAGAGGGGGTTGTTAATCAGTTTCAGCTGCTTTGGTGTTAATGAAATTAACAACAGGTACACTAAATGGCAACAATGAGACGACTGCTAAAACAGGAGCGGTCTACTCGTCTTTTCTGACTGTTTTTCACTAGTTTTGCATTTGGCTAGGGTCAGTGTCACTACTGGTAGCATGAGGCGATACCTGGACCCTACAGAGGCTGCACAGGCAGTCCAACTCCTCCAGGATGGCACATCAATACGTGATATTGCCAGAAGGTTTGCTGTGTCTCCCAGCACAGTCACAAGAGCATGGAGGAGATTCCAGGAGACATGGCAGTTACTCTAGAAGAGCTGGTCAGGGCTGTAGAAGGTTCTTAACCCATCAGCAGGACCGGTATCTGCTCCTTTGTGCAAGGAGGAACAGGATGAGTACTGCCAGAGCCCTACAAAATGACCTCCAGCAGGCCACTGGTGTGAATGTCTCTGACCAAACAATCAGAAACAGACTTCATGAGGGTGGCCTGAGGGCCCGACGTCCTCTAGTGGGCCCTGTGCTCACTGCCCGGCACCGTGGAGCTCGATTGGCATTTCCCATTGAACCCCAGAATTGGCAGATCCGCCACTGGCGCCCTGTGCTTTTCACACAAGAGAGCAAGTTCACCCTGAGCACATGTGACAGACGTGAAAAGACCCTACACTGGTGCAGTGGGTTCTGGGTTCCTCCTGGTGCACGAAAATGCCCGGCCTCATGTGGCGAGAGTATGCAGGCAGTTCCTGGAGGAATTGATACCATTAAATGGCTCCCACGCTCCCCTGACCTAAATCCAATAGGACACCTCTGGGACATTATGTTTCGGTCCATCCGACGCCGCCAGGTTGCACCTCAGACTGTCCAGGAGCTCAGTGATGCCCTGGTCCAGATCTGGGAGGAAATACCCCAGGACTCCATCCGTCGTCTCATTAGGAGCATACTAGCCTGCTGCATCATTTTTTCACTTTGAATTTAAGGGTGTCTTTGAATTCAGCCCTCTGTAGGTTGATAATTTTCATTTCCATCAAACGATGTGGCATCCTTTCGTTCCTAACATATTACCCAGTCAGTATATCAGTATAGATATCCAGCATGATATTGTTCCCCATTGAGATCTGATGTGTTTTCAAAGTGCTCCTTTAATTTTTTTGAGCAGTGTATTTAGCTGTGTTAATACAAAATTGTGCAGAATGAGACGCCTCTAGTCAGTCAGTCAGTGAAAATAGCTCTTCATTCAGGAGTCCACTCAGTGATCTAGCAAAAAAAAAAAAACTATGTATATACTGCCATCTTCTGTTTATTTGGCTTCTTTTTAAAAAATATAGTTGACTTTGGTTGAGCAATTTTGCTATAATCCTGGTGGGTGGTTGATGATTAACAACCTGTAAATCTTACTGAGTCATGCTTGGTATTTTTGACTTTCAGACTTTTCTTTGCTTATCAGTCCACTTTACGTGGCACACACGCCTTCTTTATCTCTATTACATAGACTCAGATGAGATATTTAGTTGTACTGAAACTCATGCATTCTTATAAAAAATATACACTTATCTACTTGATCATAGACAAATATGTCACTTTGTAGGTATATAGTTAGTGACTGTAGCTCATCCGTTGACATCCATCAGTGTAAAGGGCAATCACCATAGAACCTGAGCAGACAGTGTGTATGTATATATGTATGTATATATTTTTTAGATATATAAAATTGTTGATTTGTTTTCAGCACAGTACTGAAACTGGTGCAGCTACACGTGTATCAGGTGCAGCAGTGTTCTTGCTTGGGTATTAAACACTGTGTAAAACACTTACTAAAAAGTGACCTTACTGATCACCTTGTTGTGTTCCGTTAGAGACTAAAGCTCATTTACCCCACTTTACAGCGTAAGGGTCAGTTTCTGATTGGCTGTTTGCTGTAAATCTTTGGTGGGACTTTCTCAACCTAGTAGTGACCCTCAGGTGTTTAACCCCAACAGCACCACAGCTGTAGCTGATACACTTATACACATGTAAGAACATTTCTGCCAAGTAGAAAAGACAAAAAATCACATAACATTTTTTCCTTTATTTCTGGCTGTAGTATGTTGACATTTACACTTATTATCTCAACATTATGATAGGGCTATGCAAATCGGGAAAATAATATGTCCTTTTTAATCATATCTAGTGCATAGTTCCAAGCTGTTTAGTAGGATAACCTTATTAGCAACACTATATGGCCAAAAGTTTGTGGACACCTGATGATCTCACCCATATGTGCTTGTTGAACATCCCATTACAGATATATTCCCCCTTTGCTGTGATAATAGACTCCACGTTTCTGGGAAGGCTTTCCATTAGATTTTGGAGCGTGGCTGTAGTGATATAAGAGCACACACAAGAGCATTAGTGAGATCAGGCACTGATGTTGGGCGAGAAGTCTTCAGTCGTTGCAATTTATCCCAAAGGTGTACAGTGGGGTTGAGTTCAGGGCTCTGTGCAGGACACTCGAGTTCTTCCACTCCAGCCTTAACACACCATGTCTTCATGGAGCTCGCTTTGTGCACAGAAGCATTGTCATGCTGGGACAAGTTTGGATTGGGCCTCTTAGTTTCAGTGAAGGGAAATTTTAAAGCTACACGATACGAGGACATGCTATACAGCTGTGTGCTTCCTACTTTGTGGCAATAGTTGGGAGAAAGAACACAAATGTTCGGCTATATAGTGTGTCTTTGTAGCTATGTAACTAGCTCACTGGTATGATAACTAACAGATATCTTTTTAATTGATGTATCAAATGGTGAATTCATACTTTAAAGCATATATATTTTCTGTATATCATGCAATAAACTTGCATCATATATATTAATTCCCATTCTTTGTGTGAATAGAAGGTATACCCATGTGATCAATCTAAATCTAAACATTAAAGATAAATAATTATTTTGCTATATCAAGTTTAAAAAAAAGAAAATAAGTCAGAATTTTGAGATACAGCAGAATTTACACACTTGGTGACGATTTCTATTGTTAAAACCATTAGGGAAATAAAGCTGAACCAAACTAAACTGCTCATTCTCAGTTCTACACCTGCATTAAAATAAAATGGACGCCCCAGGCACAGAACACAACACGCATGCGCAAACGGTCAAGGTGTTGAGAATAACACGTGACCACATTTGTGCCCCACCCTCCGCCTATATTTTTACGGTCTCATGATCCTCGCTTGGCTTCTGATTGGCTACATTGGTTGAAGGAAAAGTCGCCCATTGGCTATTTGAAACGGTTAACCTTGTCCTGTGTCGTGACGTTCTGTTCGCTCATTGGCTCATACCTCTGCACGAGCTGCTTCTATGTGTGGCAGTTGAACTGAAGGCAGCTGAGGTAGCCGTGTAGCGACGCTAGCAGACGTCGGTTGGATAGGAAGTCACGGGTGTAGGTGTCGGAACCGGAGCCAGCTTAGCCAGCTTAGCCAGCTTAGCATGGGGGAAGAAAAGGACAACATGTCAGTAAGCACGAACTCGAAGACGGAGGATGAGAATCATGTACCTGCGGAGGACGGTGCTGTGAAATATTACACGCGCGAGGAGGTTCAAGCTCATAACATGAGCAAAGACACATGGCTGATTATCCACGATAAAGTTTACGATATTACGAGTTTCCTCGAAGAGGTGAGAGGAGTTCACGGTAAAGTCTGTGCTTGGCCATGTCTTGTTAGGTAACAATACAAGAGTTTTTTTTTTTCCTGTAACGTTACTTTAAATGCTAACTGAGCTCGTTAGCGGCGCGCGACCAGGCCTCGCGCTCTACCTGCTCGCCTAATAACGCGTTATGAACTCTAGCTATAACTTCTTACTACACTTCTGTAAACACCATATGTGCAATGACTCAGTGTAATGAACACGCAGTAATGCATTCAAAAGGCATTATGTTTACTTATTTTTACATATATATATATATATATATATATATATATATAAATAACTGCATTACAGTTCATAGGAACGTTATAATGCAGTATAATCAGTGTTCATAACGCATTATAGCCCCAATGTCAAATAACATCAACCCCAGTTGCCTCAGTGCTTTGTTTTTAGCTGTAGGAAGTGTTTTATCTGAATTTATAAACATTTCATTTCTGAGTGAGATTATTATTGACATTCATGGCTTGTTATAAGCTCATTATAATGATTTGTAAGTTGTATTTGTGAGCTGTGTAAGTATAGTGAGATATATTCTAACCCTTTCATGCATAAATTAAGATAAATTAGAAATAATATAATTATTCCTTTTTAAGTAGTTTTTCTCAAAATCATCTTTATTAAAAAGTAACTGAAGTTAGCAAAAAGAAAGAAAAAACTGAAATGGAATAAATACAAAAAATGGTGTAAAAATGTTATTAAATTGTGCAACGAACCATAAAATGATGTAAAAATGTGAAGTGAAAATGGAGTAAAAACATAAAGTTGTGTTAAAACATCAACTAAAATGAAAATGGTGTAAAAAAAGAAGAAAGAAATGGCGTCAAATTTCATAAAATGTCGTAAAAATGTAGAATGACGTAAAAACATTAAAACTAAAATGGCGTAAAAGCATCGAGTAAATTAGAACGGCGTAAAAAAAATTATATTGTTGTAAAAATGTAACATTAAAATGGAGTTAAAACATAAAAAGGGCATTAAAGCATCAAGTAAAATTAAAATGGTGTTAAAAAAAAAAGTTTTCTAAAACCATGTCCAAAATTTTTCAAAAATTACACACATGGTACGGTTGTTCTTTAAAAAAAACGGTATGAAAGTATGATTAATAATATAAATGCTGCAGATTTTCTAATTCCTTATTCATTTTTTTTTTTTATTTCATACCTCATGCTAAGGCTGGGCGATGTGATGATATAAAAATATATCGTGCTAAATTATGCCACAATGCGCTTTTCTGAGATATCGCGAAATCTTTTTATAATTCTAAAAAAAATTTAAAAAATAATAAAAAAAAAAGATGTAATGACTCACTGATGTAATGACTCAGATTTTAATTTTTCATCAATAAGTCAATAAAAATTAATTAATTAATTTGTTTGTTTATTTATAGCATTTACAAAATATCCGTTTTTCGAACAGGGTTTTTAAATTTTTTTATTTTTTATTTTTTAAAAAACCCTGTATTTCCGGGACGTTGTGTGCGAATCCTATATATCGTGTTTTTGTAGAAATGTCTCTGAGGATCATGATCTGATATTTTTATGTCACTCGCCCGTACCGTAAACTCCTCCTCCTAACGTTTACGAAGAAAAACGACGCTGTTGGCTGTTAAAAAGCTTCACGGCAGTCAGACTTTTGACAGAACGTTTGCCGAGGAGACGGTTTTAGTGGGGCTTCAGCGAATCATGTCGGCTTTGAGGAAGAGACGATTCGCAGGAACGATTCACAGCAGTCGGTACGGCTCACGCAGAACGTCCTCGTATTTCACCTAGCGTCGCTCGAACACCTGCGTACACACACACACACACACCTGTGTACACACACACACACACACACACACACACCTGCGTACACACACACACGCCTACCGCATACCAGCAGCGAGTACGTAGTTAATCCGAGTTTAAGAAGAGGATTAAAGAAGTGACATGAGAGTTCCTCGGTCGAGTCTGATCGAGCTTTTATTTCAATCGTCTTTATTTCCCAGCATCCGGGAGGTGAAGAAGTGCTCCTGGAGCAGGCAGGGTCAGATGCCACGGAGAGCTTTGAGGACGTCGGCCATTCCACAGACGCCAGAGAGATGCTCCAGCAGTACTTCATCGGAGAGCTGCACGAGGTAGAGACTGAAAAATATCCACAAATGTTATACCGCGCTGTTGAATTATTATTATTATTATTATTATTATTATTATTATTATTAGTATTTTTTGTGAGTTTATTCGTGCATATTGATGATATTTGATTAGACTGATTTTCTACTGTCCATTTAAACAGCAGCGTTAGTTAGAGCATAAAGGTGGATTGAGTGATCTTTTCAGCATGGTAATGATCTTGTTTTTGTTGCAGGATGACAGAAAGAAAGAATGTAAAAAGGTAAGGGACGACGGCGCAGCATCCAGCCGGTCTCTAGCCGGTCTCTAGCCGGTCTCTAGCCGGTCTCTAGCCGGTCTCTAGCCGGTCTCTAGCCGCTGTATCATGCGCTGCAGGTGGACTGTTACAGTTCTGCTCAGTGGGGGGGATCAGATATGACACGTGAAATAGAAACAGGGCTTTATTTCTTTACTTGGTTGATTTATTTCTCTGAAACGTTGATGTTCTACGTGTCGGTTTTTCTTTTCTCTAGGAAGTTTATATCACAACCTCAAAAGAGTCCAGGTGAGAGATTATCTCTTTCTCTATTGGTCTCTGTTTCTCTCTCTCTCTCTCTCTCTCTCTCTGCCTTTCTCTCACTGTCTGTCTCTCTCTCTTTCTGCCTTTCTCTCACTGTCTGTCTCTCTCTCTTTCTGCCTTTCTCTCACTGTCTGTCTCTCTCTCTTTCTGCCTTTCTCTCACTGTCTGTCTCTCTCTCTTTCTGCCTTTCTCTCACTGTCTGTCTCTCTCTCTGTGCCTCTCTTTCTCTCACTCTCTCTTCTGTCTTCCAATCTGTCTTTGTTTTCTCTCTCTTTCTCCTTGTCATTCTTTCTCTTTCTTTTTGTTTGTCTTTGATCAACTCTGTCTTCCGCTCTCTCTTTCTTTGTCTCTTTGTCACTATCTCTGTCTGAGACACTCTTTCTCCCACCATCACTTTTTCACTAGCTCTCGCTAGCTGTCTCTGTTTATCTCTCAGTCTGTCTCTCTCGCTATCTGTCCATCTTTTGGTCTAAATCTCTGTCTGTTTCTCTCTCTCTTTTTCTGGTTTTCCTTGGTCTGGCTCTCACCCTTTCTATTTCTCTCTGTCTCTTTCTCTGTCTGTTTTTCACTCTTTATCTCTTTCTTATTCGGTCTGTCTCTTAGTTTGTCTCTCACACTCTCTCTCTCTCTCTCTCTCTCTCTCTCTCTCACACACACCCTCTCTCACCCACCATCTCTGTCTCATCCTATCTCTCTTTCTTTATCTGTCTCCCACTCTGTTACTGTCTTTCTCTAGCTGTCTTTGTCTCTCACTCTCTTTCCTGTCTCTCTCTCTTGCTATCTTTCTCTCACTCCTTCTCTCTCTCTCTCTCTCTCTTGCTATTGCTTTCCCTGCCTTCTTTCATGCTATCTGTCTTTAACTCTTCGTGATCTCTCTCTCTCCCTCTCTCTCTCTCTCTCTCTCTCACCCACTGTCTTGACATCTTAATCTGTCTCTCCCCTGCTTTTTCTCTCACCTTCTGTCTTGCTCTCTCTCTGTCTCTCTCTCTCTCACTGTGTTTCTCTGTTGCTGTCCCTCTCTCTGTCACACACTGCCTCGTTCTCTCTCTCTGTCTCTGCTATCTCTCTCACTTTTTCCTCTATATCTCTGTCACTCTCACTTTGTCTCGCTATCTCGCTATTGCTTTTCCTAGCTCTTGTTCCCCCACTATCTGTCTTCCTCTCTGTCTTTCCGTCTCTCACGCGCACGCACACACACCCACTCACTGCCCGTCATATCACTTTGTATTTTTCAGTTCGTGGAGCACCTGGCTGATTCCTGCCATAGCGGTCATCGTCGTAGGCCTTATGTATCATTATTACATGCTGGCGCACAAATCGTCTTGAGCACAACTCGGCAGCTCCTGGATTCCTGAAACCGCCTCGGCACAGCGCTTACCGGTACGAGATTACACAGCGGTACCTGACAGTCTGAGTGGTTTGGGATCAGGATCCACGCTTTTCTCTCTCCTTCATCCAGAGGCCTTGAACTTCTTCTCTCTCTGATCACACACACACACACACACACACACACACACACACACACACACACACAATGTCTGACCATCACTGCCCTTCTCATGCCAGCGAGTTTACCAGGAACACGAAGAATCACAGAATTACACTTTCTTGTCGTTTTTTTTTTTTTCTCCCTTTTTCTTTCACTTCCTGTTTTTTCTCTGTGTGCATTAGGAGAAGGATTAGTGCAGGATGAGGTCAGTCCGTGCCTCGGTTTGGACCAGCTCCTTTTCAGACTCTTTAACAGTTCACACGCAGCACTGAATAGGAACGTGGTGTACGTGGAGCAGTGTGTGTGTGTGTGTGTGTGTGTGTGTGTGTGTGCCACCTTCTGTTTCTCATTTCTATCCCCTCTTTGCTCTGATGGAACACGGTGTGTTATTCAGAGGGATTTCAGGATTATGGCTTACGAACATGTGACTATTTTCCAAGTCCTTGAACTACATTAGATAATCGGTTGAAGGTTACGCAGTCAAACTAAACTTCCCTTAATAACTTGCATTATTTACTGCATTAGTTAACATTATTACTGACATTATTTAACCCGCATATGCCCTTTGTTTCCTTCTTTTGATGAAGAAGAGAAATCTAAATGCCCCTATTTTGTATAGATACGCAGCCTTTTATATCAATTTTCTTCCAAATAGGGCTGTGTGACTGCGGGAGTTTTAAGCGTGTCAGGTTATTTTATTAAAAGCTAAACCAGTTCAAATGCAAATGTTTAAAAAAAAAAAAAGAAAAAAAA
>CM040985.1:2726248-2758126 GCA_022985145.1 Pangasius djambal | reverse complement strand
TTTTTTTTTTTTTTTTTTTTTTTTTTTTTTTTTTTTTTTTTTTTTTTTTTTTTTTTTTTTTTTTTTTTTTTTTTTTTTTTTTTTTTTTTTTTTTTTTTTAAAACGTATCTGTTGAGAAACATATTTTAATACTTGAACTGTCCATAAGATCTACATTCATGTGCTGAATATTCTATGCATTTCTTCATTTTTTTTTTTCTTTTCTTTCTTTTTTCTCTCCTCCGTGACAAAATCAGTGGCACTTGTAATGTGTTGCTTCGACACCTGTTTATGTTCAGATAAATCGCCTTCCTGTTCCAAGGGAACATTTTTAAGTTCTATATGCGTGCAGACCCGCAGTTCCTCTTCATGCAAAGCAGCAGCGTTCCTGCCTTCTCCGTATCCCGTTGTCCGATTTCTTATCTCACGTGGTGGTTAAATGTTTTATCATCGTGTAAAGGATGTTACCTAGTTACGGTTTATGTTGTGATTCGGTATGTTTGCACCCTGTATACCTTGCTTTAAATTCAGTGACGTGTACGTTGGGAGCGAAATGAGATGTAACCAGTCTGTAATCACCGATGATGTGTAATTTATGCTCAGATTATAGACTATTAAAAACACATTCCCACCCGATATCGTGTGTGTGTTACATCTTTATTAATAGCAACAACACAGTGTTGTGATGTTAGAGGAAAATAATCAGTGACCATTCCAAAAGTGGATTATCTTCCTCTGACATTACGTCCCGAAGTGTTTTCTTCCTCGTATACCACAGCAATGTACTCATTTCATGTTGTGGAATGTCTTCTAAGTAAGTTAGTTCCTTGTATACAACAGCGCAGTTGAATGCTCGAATCTGATTGGTCAGAAGGTGTGCATTATTTCGGTATAACTGCACGGCTCGGACGGTATCGTGAACGAACGCGCTCGTTTCTATAGTAACGGCTCATACGCAGGGACTTGTATGGCAGATGATTCGCATCATCGAAGACTAATAATAAACTGATTTAAAAAAGGTGTTGCTGTTTAATAAAGTAAAACGTATCATTCTTGATGTGGTGAAGGTTTTTTCTTTTTTTTTTTTTGTTAGAAGATATTTATTTAACGTTTATGGGAGGAGTCTCGGTTGTAAGCGCTTTGTAACAGTCGCAGTGCTTTATAAAGTTTCAGAGAGAGAGAGAGAGAGAGAGAGAGAGAGACAGACAGACAGACAGACAGAGCGACTGACTGACAGGCAGACAGACAGAGCGACTGACTGACAGACAGACAGAGCGACTGACTGACAGACAGACAGACAGACAGAGCGACTGACTGACAGACAGACAGAGCGACTGACTGACAGACAGAGCGACTGACAGACAGACAGACAGAGCGACTGACAGACAGACAGACAGAGAGACTGACAGACTGACAGACAGAGCGACTGACTGACAGACAGAGCGACTGACTGACAGACAGAGCGACTGACTGACTGACTGTTTATCGCAGCTGTAACGTAGGTGAGAACAGGACGTAACTTGCGTCTTGGACACTCCACAACATTAAATCTAACTACAAGTCATTAAAACGTGTGACGTGTCACACATTAATTAATAATAAAATAAAATTCTCTCTCATGAATAAATTAAACTTTGTAATCGCTGGTAAATTGTTGTGGTATAAGTGGAATAACACTCCAGACCATGCTGTTGTATGAAAAATAATGCATAGAAGTGTATTATTTTCGTATAAGAGCACAATCTGGAGTGTTATTCGTTATAGCAGCTATACAGCTATAAACAGTCGTTCTCTCACCAGCCTCTTTTTTTTTTTTCCCCCTTTCTTGAAGTTAATAAGACAAAAAAAAAAAAAAGTCAATGTTGCAGAGAAACCACAAAGCTTAATCATCTCTGTCTTAACGTTAAAGTTACAGCTTTACCTCTGACTGGTACAAAGCACTGACACTGGAGACTCCTTCCAGAAATATTAAATGAACCCCTCCTTACAGAAAACTTCAGCATGTTGACATTCACACACGCTCTTTATCGGTTGTTTGTGTGGAGCGTCTCTGCGAACGTGTTGTTACTGTAGAAACGGTCACGTATTCGACCGACCGAATTAACATCTGCACAGCTGCCGGAGCTGCTGTTATAGAAAACCTCTCAACACCTCCGGAGATTTAGACAAGAACTGAGAGAGGAACGATGGACACCTACTTGGCATTAAAGGTTTTATTTTATACGTTTTTGCTCTGACTTAAGTCTCATTTAACATAAATCCACATAAAAAATAAAAACCTAAAATAAAATGTATTAGACCTGCTTCTGTGAGGAAAAGTGAGGAAAGTGGACGTTAATTCCAGGTTTTATTTTCATTTTAAATGAAATTAAGTTTTAAATCATGATCTATATTTGATCAGTAATCAAATCACTTGAGAAAACATCAAATACCATAAACACAGATGATGTTAAATGTATAGTGGTTCTTGATAAATTATTCAATTAAATATTTTAATTTCTAATTAAATTTAATTAATTATTTATTCAGGGGGGAAAAAACTATTTAATTATTTGGCCAGTTTGGAGAAATTGAATTCTGATGGCTGTTTTTCCCACACAATATTTATTTTACATTAATTAATTAATTAATCAGGTCGTTAGTTAGTTGGTTAGTTCATTGGATAGTTAGTTAGTTGGTTAGTTAAGAGTTTTTTCACTCTGTATGCTGTCGTGTCCTCTGTGCTCGGTTCCAGCTGTGGCTGAATCTGATTAAAATCAGTGCCACTATCATCAACCCCGTCATCTTATTGCACTGAAGAGATGATCCTCTGATCTTTACACCGTATCTGACCATGATGAGTGCTTCGTAAGGAGCCTGGGTTAATGTTTAACGCTGAATATCCGTGCTCTCGGGTCACTCCACGCTGCTCCTGCCCTGAGAACGAGGTCTCTGAGTCTGTTATTCAAACAGGCTTTATTTCTGCACCGTTTCAGACCTGGAAGAGTGGAATTCAGGAAATGTTCTGCTGGAAGCGTGATTCAGACTCGCATCAGACTCAGTTTCTACATCTGGATATTCTCCGCTCTAACACGGCGACACTAACGCACAGTTCATACCTTTCCCTTTGTCTTTTAATCCTGCAGTTAATTACAGCAAGCGAGTTAATAATAGCAAAGAAATTCAGGAAGAAAGAAGTCTTTCATTAAAAGAAAGGACAAGAACTCAATAATGATAACAACAATAATAATAATCAAGAAGGAAATGTGTGAAATTTAATACATAACCTCAGCCTTCCTGCTGATGAAATGTACTCATTGAAGGTCAATGTGTTAAATACAAAAACACTTAAATGTCATTTTGAACATTTTATTTTATATTTTTTTTATTTTATTTTTTTTTTTTTGTTTATAAGCTAAGTATCACAGGACATTAACATCTGTATTAACTGAAAATTTCTGAAATGCATAAATAACTAAATAATAGTTTAGTTAAATAATTAAATAATATTTATTTAAATAATTAAATTAAATTAAATAATATTTATTCCATTCAGGACTAGAAACATGACCACATAAATCAGAATAATGAGATAATAATAAGAATAAATGAGATTATGGCATGTTATTAAATGGTTAATATCAGTGGGTGTAAATGTTGGACCCCAGCCTCAGTTATGTATTTATTGTTATTTATAATGACACCAATTAATGAATCCTGTAAATCATGTTGGTTAAGACATAATGTTTAATTAAAATGGATTCTTGTGTGATTTTAATTAAAAAGTTCATATAAAATACATAAAATAATCTCAGCTAGCTCTTTGATAATTTTATGAAAATAAAAGTTGAATTTAAAGATGGTCATATTGCGTATTCTTGAACTGAATTGGATGTTTTATTTGATTAATTTATTTGTTTATTTTTAAAGTTGTTCGGCAGCTGCTCTTCTTCTAGTTTGTCGATTGTTTTCTTTCAATAAAGTTTTGTCAAAGCGGAAGTACCGCGTTGAATTGTGGGGCGGTAATGGCGTCCTCTTGTTCGTGTTGTTGACGCTTTTAGCCTTGTGTTTTCAGGTAATTCTGTTTATTCTTTTAATCGGATTGCAGTGATGTGTTCAGCGTTAACACAGACGCCTCAGTGAGAGCGGAAGTGAGCAGGTAAACACTCAGGTTTGCTTTTCTTTGCTCTGTTAGCATGTAGCTTTGTGTTTTCGGTTAGCATGCTAGCTTGTAGCGACGTCCATCCGTGTTTAGATAGAAACCTTTCTGACACAGTATTAGCACAGCTCGTGTGTTTGTTTGTTTGTTTGTTTGTTTGTTTGTTTGTTTGTTGGATGATGTAGATTTGGAAGATTTGTGACGATTATTAGAAATTAGCAATATTTAATAGTCACTCTATAAATGTGTGTATTTTCGGTTAAAGTTGTTACACAGTAATTAACAGCACCACATAATGTGTGTGTGATCATTTTGTGGTAAATGAATTACAGTAATAATGATTTTCGCTTGTTCTGTCTCTAATCTGATATATATATTTTTATTTTTGTTTAGAAATGTTTGTCTTTATTTGTGCAGCACTTTCCTAAACCTTTGCTTTAAAAATAAAGCCACAATCCTTAACCTGACTGACTAAAGACATTAGTAATGTTTATAAAAAGTGTATTTGGTCTGAGCTGTAAGGAATAAAACACTCTGTGTCATGTGGTTATTGGAAAATAATCAACGATCAGATGGTGTGGTGAAGTGGGTGGAGTTAATGTTAGAACCCTGAAGTTGATTATTTTTCTAAAGACTCCTTCCATAAACGGTAACTTACCATAACGGTAACTTTACAGTAAACGTCACCGCATCGACAGTTACACGCATTTTTTATTTTTTATTATTAATGAAGCGTCTGCTGTACACGTCCCTGTGTATGAGCCGTTACTATAGAAACGATAACGTATCAGAACGAGCGCATTAATATAAACTGCACTACTGTCAGAGCTGCTGTTCTAGAAAATTAATCAACACCTTCCAACCAATCACAATCCAGAATTCAAGAGCAGCGTGGTATCATCAAAGCACCACCCTCTCCATCTCTCTCTTTCTCTCTGTCTGTCTCTCTCTCCGCTCTTCCTGTCTCCTCTATTCTTCTTTCTCTCTCTGTCTCTGTCTCTCTCCTCTGTCTCCTCTCTGTCTGTCTGTGTCTCTTTCTCTCACTCTATCTCTCTCTCTCTCTCTCTCTCCTCTCTGTCTGTCTGTGTGTCTCTCTCTCTCCTCTCTGTCTGTCTGTGTGTCTCTCTTCTCTGTCTGTCTGTCTGTCTGTCTCTCTCTCTCTCTCTCTCTCTCCTCTCTGTCTGTCTGTCTCTCTCTCTCTCGCTGTCACTAAGACTGTATATTACTTTGTGGAATTTTCCAGATCACTCTGCAGGATCACAGCCTCTCCGGTGAGATGGAGGACGATGCGTCTGTGCACAGGTTAGAGGGCAGCGGCCCGGACTCGCAGGTCGGAGGACTGATAGTGAAGAAGAAAAACGCTTCGGCGGAGCAGCATGTGTTCCGAGCGCCGGCCCCTCGCACCTCTCTGCTCGGCCTGGATCTACTCGCTGCTCAGAAACGCAAAGAGCGAGAGGGGAAGGAGCAGCTGAACGCGGACCTCGATGACCGAACAGCGAAAAAATCCAAGGTGTCGTCCTACAGGGACTGGGAGGAGAGCAGAAGCGACTCCGGGTCTGATGAGGATGATGAGGGTGGAGACAGGAGGAACGGGAAGAAAGAGAGGTGAGTCACTTACCACACGCTGTTTCTCACAGTTCAATCAAAAACAAAATGTCTGCCGTGATCCTCTTCACCCACAGACGCGAAGAGACGCTGAGGTGTGTGAAGCTGCTTAGTTTTACGCTGGCGCTCTGAGGCTCGTCATCACACGGCCTGATGAGCTGTACACTGTGTGCGTGCGCAGTTTAGTCAGAAAGGTTTTTCTGTAGTGTGAAGGTTGTAACGACTCGAGGATGTAAAGGGCAGTAAACGTGTTGTGATGATGTCATACAGCAGGCGTTACCGTACCTCAGGGGCAGAAACGCCCTCGAACCCCGGCGGCGTCAGTGAAGAATTCCGCAGGAAGCATCAGCAGAGGGAGAGAGACCGCCGAGAGCACGGAGTTTACGCATCGTCTAAAGAGGACAAGGACAGAGACAGATCCAGAGACAGAAACCGAGAGAGAGACAGAGAGCGGAAAAGTGATCGAGGTGAGTACCAGTTCCTTCTTTTCTTCCTTTCTCTCCCTCCGTCTCTGTTCCTCACTCCCTCCATTATTTCCTTCCCTCACTCCCTTCCTCTCTCTCTCCCTCCCTCCCTGTCATTCTCCCTTCTTTCCTCTCCCTCTGTCTGTCTCCTTCTCCCTTCCTCCCTCTCTCTCTCTCTCTTCTTCTGTTCCTCACTCCCCCTCTCTCTCTGTTTTCTTCCCTTCCTCTATGCCTCTTTCACTTTCTCCCTTCCTCACCGTCTCCCCTTTTCCCCTCTTCTCTACCTCCCTCTGTTCTTGCCTTCCTCTCTCTCCCTCAGTCCCCCTCTCCCTCTCTCTTTCTCCCTTCTTTCATCTGCCTCTCTCTCCCTCCCTCTTTTTCCCTTCTTTAATCTGCCTCTCTCTTCCTCCCATCCTCACTCCCCCTCTCCCTCTGTCTTCCTCCCTTCCTCTCTCTTTGTCTCTCACTTTCTCCCTTCTTCACTGTTTCCCCTTTTCCCCTCCTCTCTTCCTCCCTTACTCTCTCCCTCCCTCTGTTCTTACCTTCCTCTCTCTCTCTCTCTCTCTCTCTCTCTCTCTCATTTCTGGGCATGATTTTATTCCCTGTAGAAGTGTAAACGCGTGTTGTCTGGTTGTTCGTGCAGATGACCGGGACCGCAGCCGGGGGTCCAGCAGCAGCCGCTCGGAGCACTTGGACAGCAGCGTGAGGAGCGAGCGCTCGCAGAGGGACGGCTGGTCTGAGCGCATCAGCCGCGGGAGTCGCAGGGACGAACCTCAAACTCCCCGCAATCGGCCCAGAGGTCAGCGAATCAGTCAGACTTGTGATGACGCGCTTCTGATAGCAGCATTCCACCGTTTGACACATAAACCAAGAAAAATTGACTGAACTCAAAAAAAGCTGGTCTAACATCTTTATTTATTCAGTGCATGTTATTTTTGGATGGCAGGGAGAAGCGTAGACTCAGTCATGCGTTTAAATGTACCAGTCTTTCAGGACTCTCCGTATCCTGATTGAGTATCTGTGTCCATTTCCTGTCCCATCACATAGCAGGTCCTTTCTTTAAGCAAGGGCTTCTTGTCTTCCGAGAGCCTGGTTTAACCTCAAAAGCGTGACTGCTCAGAGTGTTTTATTGTCGTGTTGTATACAGATGCTCCGACACCGTCCGCCTCCAGTTGGGATGAAGACGACAGCGGCTACGCTAGCTCGCGCCGGTCCCACTGGGAGAGCCCCTCTCCGGCCCCCTCGCACCGCGAGACTGAGCGCTCGGAGCGCAGCTCTCGCTCAGGCCGAGACAGCGAGAGGAGAGACAAGTGAGATTCTCTTCAGCTTTGTAGTAATCCTGAGATTTATTGAAATGAATAAAAATAGATGTTACTGATGTTAACACATTGTGCTGAGTGTGTGTGTGTGTGTGTGTCGTGTTTTTGTTTCTAAGGTCAGTGAGAGCTCGTTATCCAGAGGACACGCCTCTGCCCACGCCATCATACAAATACAACGAGTGGGCCAATGACAGGAAGCATCTGGGCTCCACGCCTCGTCTGTCCAGAGGGAAAGGTGTGTGTTCCTTTATTCAAACAAAACCCCAGTGTAGGGAATAAAGCACTCTGTGTTGTGCTGGTGTAGGAAAATAATCAGCGATGGGGTGGTGTGATGAAATGGAGTTACTGTTACCACCCTGAAGTTGATTACTTTTCTATAACCTCATGTCCTGAAGTGTTTTATACCACAGCTATTTGTCGGTGAGAATTTCTTTTCATTAAAGAATGTCATCATACTTTTTTATGAATTTTTTTTTTATCTGTTTATAGTTACATTTAATGAAACAAGTTGTAGGAACTAAACAGTCTTTCCCTCACCAGCCTCTCTGTTTTTCCTCTCTTTTGAAATAAATATGACAAAAAAAACACAGATTCACGTTATTGAGAAACCGTAAAGTGCAAACCCCTCTGTCCTGAAGATGTCGGAAAACCTAACGTTACAGCTTTCCCCCTGACTGTTACAAAGCGCTGACACTGGAGACTCCTTCCATAAACGTTAATTAAACGTCTCCGTACAGAAACCTTCACCATGTCAGTAACAATTACACTCTCAAAAAGATAAAAAAAAAAAAAAAAAACCTGTTCATGTTGAGCGTCTGCCATACAAGTTGTTGTGAGTTGTTTCTATGGAAACGATAACGTTAAGAGGAGTGCATTGATATAAACCTGTCAGAGCCGTGCGGTTATAGTAAATCAATCCCACACCGTCTGCTATGAGAATTCAGTAGCGCTGGGGTAGAATGTTTAATGTCCAGTCGGCCCTCCACATCACGGGGGTTAGGGGCGCAGGACAGCCGCGAATGTGGAAAAACCGCAAATATCTCTAGGCCCCGTATTTACCACCAAAAAAAAAAAAGTTAAAACACTAGAAGCACTACGCTTTGGACCCATGATTGTGGTTAATATTTTGCACTTTAAAGATGCGAGAAGTTGAGAGAAAAGTGAGATGCACCGAGGAGACCAAACAGCGGGGTGAGGCTGGCCAGTACCGAGACAAAGACTGTAGTCCGCAGTTCCCGTTGAATTATTGATGGCAAACTCGCGATTAATCAAATCCGCGAATCTGGAGGCCTGAATGTATGTAAATAAATAAGTAAAGGTGATAGACTATATGGAGTGTTTATTTGTACTGTTGTGTGCTGTAGGTAAAAAGGAGGACAGGGAGGACGGCATCAGTTTTGATAACGAAGATGAGAAGGAGCAGTGGGAAGAAGACCAGAGGGTCAGTGTGCAGCCCCCGATTTGATTAGCCTTCAAACTGGAATCATTATCGATCGTTTATATATGAAGCCTTTTTAAATTGTCCACAGCAAGCAGACAGAGACTGGTACATGATGGACGAGGGCTACGACGAATTCCACAACCCTCTGACTTCGAGCTCGGACGAGTATGTGAAGAAGAGAGAGCAGATTCTGCAGAAGCAGACCCAGAAGCGCATCTCTGCGCAGAAGCGGCAGATCAATGAGGTACGTCAAATGAACAAACCCCTATCTTAAGTCTCTCTCTCTCGGTTCTGTACTGCTGCTGTAGTCATAAAGACGGTCCCGTGCTCGTCCCAGGACTCTTATACCGCAATCCATTGTACTCGGAGCTCAGATAGTTCCAAGTCGATTTTTCCAGAGTTCTGATTTTAAACACGTTCCAGTGCTTCGGCTCGGAAAAACACGGACTTCTGGAGCGAGGTCATATTGTATGAATTTTATAAACATATCAAGCAGATCTATACAAATTATTTCTGCGTGAGTAGCGATGAGAAATGATTTATTAGACAAGTCAACTCTCTGACCCTGCGCTCTGACCCCAGCTGGGATATGTGAAGAAAGAATTCACAGCACAAAAGCTGAAAAATCAAGTTTTATCAAGTAGAAAATGATGCAAAGGGAAATCTGTTTATTGTCGACTGTATGTTCGCTGCCGTTTTGTTGTGACGTCGGGTGTGTTTATATCTGAGACCTCACGCCAGGTGGACGTTGCTTGAGTCCTTGATTGAGGATTCTGAGTTAAACCACCGTTCTGTTGGACTTATCCGTGTCAGAGATCGGGTTTTTTCTTCCCAAGTTTCATTCCAGTTAAGAATTATTCACAGTCTGCTATGAACTTCCTTTCAGCACACTCAGTACCGTTTGTCTTTAGTCTTCTACACCTGTTCGCTGATTTTATAAAACCCACTATCCGGCGCCGCCCAGAATGGGACCAGTGTCCCCTCTGAGATCTAAACCTACATCCGGATTTCTGTAAAGCTGCTGCTCGTTGAAGGTGCAATACAAATAAAATAGACTTGAATGTAATTGAACAAATACCTCTTTAGGACAACGAGCGCTGGGAGACGAACCGCATGTTGACCAGTGGTGTGGTGCAGCGCTTGGAAGTGGACGAGGACTTTGAAGAAGACAACGCAGCAAGGGTCCACCTGCTCGTCCACAACCTCGTCCCTCCTTTCCTAGATGGCAGAATTGTCTTCACCAAGCAGGTAAGGTACTATTATTATCGAATCACTGACACTGCATTGAGCCGTTCCTGCACTTTATTAGCTCAAAGTTTGTTAAATTAGCCCTCGGATATGTTAGAGGTAAAGTCTAGCGGATGTGCTGACTCACTGTTTCTCTTTTGGATATGATGTCTGTCAGAGTTTTGTAAGAAATCTTAATCCTTAAAGAAAGGGGTTCCCAAACTAGGAGTCATGAGAACTCACATTCTCATCTTTTATTTATTTATTATTTTATTTTTTTACAAATTAACACTACACTATGCACTAATGTAGGAGTTCAGCGATTAATAATGCACATGTTCCTTGAAAACTTCAAAACCTTTTTGTAACAGTGTGCGTTAAAGGCATAAAATCTTTACTGGTCCAAAAATATCTAATGATGAATCTAATTTAATGCTGATCCAGTGTTTCAGACTAGAGATGGGCATTTGATCCGTACATGCTGTTTGAATTCATATTTTTAAATGAATAATAGCCGAATTACGCCAACAAAACAATTTGTTACTAAAATCAGAACACAGTTTAACATTTCTTTATTCCATGCAGCCAAAGATCCTGTCTTTATGTTTAATTAGAGTTTCTAAATGACCTCAGTGTGACGCTTGTCTTTAAGGTTTCTATAGCTGATGTTTTATTATTTTTCCCAGAATAAACACCACAGAAAAGAAATCTAGCTTGTTAAACCCTCGCTAAACTCTGCGGTCCTGTTAATCCGGCACTACTTTATTTAAGGCAATCAGCAAGTCCACATGAGGCGGCTTCACGGATAATTAACACCCAGTCCTCCTGCGAAACGTTTTTCTATGCACTTCCATAACGAACGTTTATAAAACTCAGCTTAGAACTTGTCTCTTTGCTTGATAACCCGAAACTGATGGTTCATCTGCTTTCTGACAGTCACTGTGGTTCGGCATAACGCGAAAAACATTGCACCTTAATAAATTAAAATTTCAATTTTTATTTTGCATTTTGTCTTATTTGATGATCCAATCAAAGTAAACAAATATAAAGATGAGTTTGCACATATAGGTTTCTTATATTTAATAATAAAACAAAATACTGTATATGTATAAAATAAAAAAAAATAAAAATTTTTTTGCTTTGTTCCAATAGATAACAGCTTCATGTATGTGTTGTGCCTCATGATCTAATCATCAGGCTGCTATGATTCTGTGCATGAATCAAACTAAACTGACTGTACAGCTAGACAGGGATGTTGCTTTACCTATTTATTCCGTCCTTCACTGCACACGAGATGGGTTCAATCCAGGATCATCACCAGGCATCAGAGCAGCTTCAGTTTTCATGAGTTCTGGTTTTGATTATGTATGTTATGATTATGTAGATTGGGATAATCACTGTTTATTTCCACTTTTCCCAGCCCGAGCCGGTTATTCCGGTGAAAGATCCCACTTCCGACATGGCCATCATCTCGCGCAAGGGCAGCCAGCTGGTGCGCAAACACAGAGAGCAGAAGGAGCGCAAGAAGGTGATGTCTCCATCTCTCACTTCAGCTCTCAGCTCACATGGATCTCCCTGCTTTACTCGCTCTTAGTTTGGTTTATTAAACATCGTTCCTTGTGCATGATTCAAGGCAGTCAGATGATTATTATTATTATTATTATTATTATTCAGGCTCAGATTGATGATATTGAGTTACTAATATTTAATATTTAAGGTCCTGTTACTTAGAAATTCCTTGCTTAAAAAGATCTGGACAGTAATCATTAACATGAGCGTTAGTGATTAGTGGTTAAGACGTTGGACTGCTGATCAGAAGGTCATGAGTTCAGTCCCCAGCACCGCCAAGCTGCCACTGCTGGGCCCTTGAGCAAGACCCTTAACCCTCAACTGCTCAGTTGTATAAATGAGATAAATGTAAGTCGCTCTGGATAAGAGCGTCTGCCAAATGCCGTAAATGTAAATGATTAGTTCATGGCTATAAGTAAGGCGCGTTAAAGAAGGGCCTCGCATTGCCACTTTTGACTCCGAATAAATGAGACACCTGATTTGAACTTGATGCAGAGAATAAACTGTTTTCTGTCTGATCGTCTTTAAACATCCTCAAGCCATGTTGTCACTTCAGTAGTCCGAACTGAAGGTCTGTGAAAACGCTTTCTTGATAACCAGCTAAATAATTTGCATGAATGCACGTGACTGGATAAACCACAACAGAAGATCTGCTGGTTCATGTTTTTAAAGGGTGTGTCGATATTTTCTACTACGGTATTTTTCGAGTGCTTGGTTCGATCTGTTGAAATACTTCACTAGATCTTCACCTGAAATGTAGGGCTGGGCGATATGCCTATGTAGTCTCGATATTATCGATAAATTCTATCACAAAACGCTTTTACTGAGACCTTTTGTTTTAAATTTCAATGAATTTCATCACAAACTGAATGTAAACAGCTGATTTGATGTTAAAATGTTGTGCTTAATCTTTAAAATCTTTAAAGTGCATCTATATTTTTTAGGCAAGTTTGTACACGATTTAAACAATATATACATAAAGTATGCTTTTATTCCGAGTCCTATTCGTACATTATTTGGCAGAAAAGTCATTAAGTCAAAGTTGACACATTTCTGAAGCGGTCTCTTTTTCACTCTGTTTACTGGAACAGGCGCAGCACAAACACTGGGAGCTCGCCGGGACCAAACTGGGAGACATCATGGGCATCAAGAAAGAGGAAGACGGCTCTGATGCTAAGCCTGTCGGAGAGGACGGGACTGTGGACTACAAGTACGTGTTCGCCACACACACACACACTGAGACTTTGTGACATCTTTGCTGTCCAGGAACAAATCGTTATTTCGTCGTTCTTATTCTTAAACGTTTCCTCTGTCCCCTCTGTAGGACGGAGCAGAAGTTTGCTGAACACATGAAGGAGAAGACTGAAGCCAGCAGCGAGTTTGCTAAGAGAAAGACTCTCCTGGAGCAGAGACAGTATCTTCCCATCTTCGCCGTTCGCCAGCAGCTGCTCAACATCATCAGGTTGCTGCACAACACTGCGTGTTTAGATCTTCACTGCATTTCCGAAAGTGTCAAAAAATCTTTCCACCAGCTGCAAATCAAGATTTACAGTAATGCGCTTGTTCTAATAGGTTACTGTTTCTATGGTAACAGCCTGTGAACGGATGTGTAGTAGTTGCTACCGTGAAGTTTTCTTTAAGGAGATGTTTATTGAACATTTATTCTGTAAAAAGGGAAGTGCAGCTGGCGCTCGATCTAGCATTTGTTTTATCTTCTCGATAATCACACAGAGACAACAGTATTGTGATAGTGGTGGGCGAGACGGGCAGCGGGAAGACCACGCAGCTCACGCAGTACCTACACGAGGACGGCTACACCAGCTACGGCATGGTGGGATGCACGCAGCCGCGCAGAGTGGCAGCCATGAGCGTGGCCAAGAGAGTGAGCGAGGAGATGAGCAGCAACCTGGGAGAGGAGGTGAGCCTCCTTTACTAAACGTGCTGTACATGAAAATAGCGCGAAAAGCCATAAACACTCTGAAACCTTGTTATATAAGTTCACCGTATTGTCCATCCTTATTGCAAAGCAATGGACAAGAAGGGTTAGTTAATTTCTGGAGAAAATCTGTAGTCTTATTTTCCCTGAAAAAAGGGGAAACTGTTCACTCAGTGAATGAGTAAATGCTACAAACACTAAAAACGTATTTTATACTTCAATACTGACACCTGGTGGACAAAGGGAGAATTACACGTCTGCTTCGAAAGAATGCAGATACTTAATTCTTCTCGTCCATCTGTCTATTTTATTTTAGTCCTTAAATGGTGTTTGTGTCATAAAACAAATCTGTTTCACTTTCAGGGTTTTCTGTTTTCTGACTTGAGACAGTATATCTGAAAATGTGGCGTTGAAATCCATTTGGGGGAAAAAACAAGTTGTTTAAATGGTTATCTCACTGGATGCTGATATTTCTTTTATTTTTTATATATATATATATATATGACTTTGACATAACTTTTGACCAATCTTGTGTGGGAGATTCATTCATATTCATAGACCCTGGCATTTTTATTGAAAATAATGCTGTAGGATATTACATTTAATATTGTACATTGATTCATTTTTGTGAGTTACAACGGTTTAACGCTGATCCGTGTAGGTCGGGTATGCCATCCGCTTTGAGGACTGCACATCGGAGAAGACGATAATTAAGTACATGACCGACGGGATCCTGCTGCGAGAGTCTCTGCGCGAGTCTGATCTGGACCACTACAGCGCCGTCATCATGGACGAAGCGCACGAACGCTCGCTCAACACGGACGTGCTGTTCGGCCTGCTCCGAGAGGTCGGTACAAAATATCCCCGCCTCGTCCCAGAGCATTGTGGGAGTCAGTGTTAATTCTGTGGGTGAGATCTAAGACAAAAAAAATGTTCATTAACAACCTTTAACTCGAGAAATAACTCGAGAATAATTCACTCTTGTCAAAATATGATGAAATGTAATAATTTCCTCAGTGAATTAAAAATAAGCCTAAATGTCAGAACCATTCGAAGACAACAAATGACTAAAACTATTTAACACTACTATTTAACACTACTCATCCGCTTCCTTCATATTTACCTCTTTAACAGGTGGTGTCCAGACGCTCTGATTTGAAGCTCATTGTCACGTCGGCCACCATGGACTCGGACAAATTTGCGGCATTCTTCGGAAATGTTCCCATCTTCAACATTCCCGGAAGGACGTTCCCTGTGGACATCCTGTTCAGTAAGGTAAGATGTGTTTGATCTCTAATGGAGTTTTGTGTGTGTGTTTTTTTTTTCGTTTTTTTTTTGGGAGTCTGGAGCGTGTTTCTAAAGCTGTGTGTGTGCGCGCGCGTGCGTGTGTAGACTCCTCAGGAGGATTACGTGGAAGCTGCGGTGAAGCAGGCCTTGCAGATCCACCTCAGCGGCATGGTGGGAGATATTCTCATCTTCATGCCTGGCCAGGAGGACATCGAGGTGAATATTACCAAGACATAATGCACCGTGTATCATAGCAATCAAGTCATTAGGAGTTAGTGTGAACGTTAGGGTTTTTTAAAAATGCTGTAAAGCATTAGGAGCGTATTTTTGCCTACTGAAGCCCTCGTCTTGCTGCAGGTGACGTCGGATCAGATTGTTGAGCGCTTGGAGGAGCTGGAGAACGCTCCTGCACTGGCAGTCCTGCCCATCTACTCCCAGCTGCCCTCAGACCTGCAGGCCAAGATCTTCCAGAAGGTGCTGCATCTGCTCCACCCGCTTCACTGCAAACTTACAGAAACCAATGAGCTTTTTATCTGAAGTGTGACAAATGTCATAACTTTGTTGCTGTTCTAAGTGTTTGTAGATTTGTTGAGGTGTAAGGCTTGTCATGCTATGCAGCTTACAGGATAAATACATGCTGTAACTGAAGTGTGTTACAAATACCGTGTAAAAGCCGTTCTCATGTTGAATTTTGTCGTTTATCTTAAGGGTTGCAAAAAGATAAGTCTCAAATCTCCTTTTCATTCGTCATTCATTCGTCAAACACTAGACTGAAAACCTTTTTTTTTTTTTTTTTCCCCCCTCATTAATGATTCGAACAAGGCTTGAGATGCATCAAGGACATATGTTTAGGCCACAAATGTAAAAATACACTTGTGCATCGTTGAGGGAATACTGAATAATCCGTTCAGTTTTATTTCTATAACGGATAAAAAAGTCACACAAGATTTTTATGACGGCTGTAAAGCCTGATGTTAATAGCATCACTGTTTCCTGCTGCCGTTCCTGTACAGCTCCACACCGCTAGCAGGATGTTAAAATGCAGGGTTGTGAGATTTGTCTCATTTTGTGTCAGGCTCCAGACGGCGTGAGGAAGTGCATCGTGGCCACCAACATCGCAGAGACGTCTCTGACTGTAGATGGCATCATGTTTGTTGTGGATTCTGGATATTGCAAACTCAAGGTATTAGATGGCTGTGATCTTAAATTGAAAATTGATTGAAAATGACGTCAGAGTTTATCTGGAAATATGCAACACGACGTGCAACACTTTAACTGTTGTTTTTGATATTCATTTGTTCAGGTGTTCAACCCACGTATAGGTATGGACGCACTGCAGGTTTACCCCATCAGCCAGGCTAACGCTAACCAGCGCGCGGGCCGAGCCGGGAGAACTGGGCCGGGCCAGTGTTACCGGTAAAAACCACACACACACACACACACACACACACACACACATTCTGTTCATCTTTGTCCTCTTCAGATTAAACCCAAGATCCCAAAAGTGTCATCTTTTAAATAATAAACTCTTCCTGGAAGCTGAGGTTTGGGGGGTGGGACCACGTATAAGCTTTGGTCCAATCACATTTAAAATGAGAGGATGAGTATGTATTAGCTGGAAAATGTAACGCACAGAACCTGGTTAATGATGCGGGGTGTTATGATTACGTTGTAATTCATAAATAAAGCGGTGAGAAAGTGATGTAATTTGAGACTCTGATACTACAGTCCCACTCTGTGACTAAGCTGAGCCAGTGTACACTTATCGCCTGGCTATCTAAGCTAGCTAATGTTAGTGATGTTAGATTATTAAAGTTAGCAGGAGGACATGTGGCATTTCCTAATTAGCATATTCATGTATATACATAAATCTTCTCATTTTCAGTAAAGGTAAAGGTTTAGAGATGTTTCTTAGACACTGAAAACGTTAAACAGTTCTGCACGAGTGTTTTAAATTGTTTAAAATCATGTTAAGGTTTTTTTTTTCCCCACGTGGCTGTCTGACTCCTTTACCCCCGTTCCACGAACGTGTTGCGTCTCTCTCATCGTGTGCAGGTTGTACACTCAGAGCGCCTTCAAGAACGAGATGCTGACCACCACCATCCCGGAGATCCAGCGCACGAACCTGGCTAACGTGGTGCTGCTGCTGAAGTCTCTGGGCGTGCAGGACCTGCTGCTCTTCCACTTCATGGATCCTCCGCCTGAAGACAACATGCTCAACTCCATGTACCAGCTGTGGATCCTCGGTGCTCTGGACAACACGGGTAAGAAAGATGCAAGTCGTAAAAACCGTGCGACGTGTAGAGCGTTCGGTGCACAACGCACGTGTTCTGGACGTGTTTCTGTTCATCAGTGAAACTGTCTAATTCTAATCATCAGTGTACATCACAGACAGGCTATTAAGAGGTTAACCTTTTTGTGTGCAAAGACGAAAGTCGTTAAGAGTGTGAACATGGGTTTAATGTTTTTAGCTCTGATAAAGGACATCAGCTGAATCTGCTTTTTGTTTTGTTTTGTTTTGTTTTTAAATTGAGATTACTATTCTGTCCACACAAATATAGCATTAGCTATATTTGCTTATGGATATATAGATTATATATTTGTGTGTGTGTGTGTGTGTGTGTGTGTGTGTGTGTGTGTTTGAGAACCCGGCTTAAAGAATTATCTTAATGCACATTTATAATTTATACACATACATTTATTTCTTGCAAACAATTATTGTTTTTGCGAAAAAAATTATTGTTTGAAAGAGTATGCCTTTCTTACCTCCCCCCCCCCCCCCCCCCTCTCTCAGGTGCTCTGACGGCGACAGGTCGACTCATGGTAGAGTTTCCTTTAGATCCAGCTCTGTCCAAGATGCTGATCGTGTCCTGTGACATGGGCTGCAGCGCCGACATCCTCATCATCGTGTCCATGTTGTCCGTGCCGACCATCTTCTACAGGCCCAAGGTTTCCTTTCCCTTTTATTATAATTCTCACATAGTTAAAAACACAACTCCTGAGTGTGGCATTTCAAAGCACTGAAAATTTATGCAGAGTAGATATTTTTTTTAAACGAGTATCTTTTATGTATTTATTTATTTATATATTTATTTTAATGCTCAAAAAATAAGAAAATACTTGCTCTGGGACATCTTTACACCTTCACCTTCCTTAAAAATGTCAGAATGGATCACGTTGTTCTGCTCCCGTCAGGGCCGAGAGGAGGAGAGCGACCAGGTGAGGGAGAAGTTCGCTGTACCTGAGAGTGATCACCTGACCTACCTCAACGTCTACCTGCAGTGGAAGAACAACAACTATTCCAGCATCTGGTGCAACGAGCACTTCATCCACACCAAGGCCATGCGCAAGGTACACACACACACACACACACACACACACACACACACACACACACAATCACCCGTTAGCTTTTGGCTGATTTGTTGAGATTAATTGTGATGTGATGTGATTTGTTGAGATTAATTAAATGTGAATTATGGGATTCTCTTGTTCTGTTTTGGTGAACATTGCTCACTCTGTGTGTGTGTGTGGGTGTGTGTTACAGGTACGGGAGGTACGAGCTCAGCTCAAGGACATCATGGTACAGCAGAAGATGAACCTGATCTCCTGTGGCTCGGACTGGGACGTGATCAGGAAGTGCATCTGCGCTGCTTATTTTCACCAGGCGGCTAAGCTGAAGGTGCGTTTCACACAGTTTCATCAGACTCTTTATCCATCGCTGACTTTATCAAAATGAGTCATGTCCAAAAATTATTGGCACCCTTAATAAAGACGGGGGGAAAATATCTTTGGGATTAATTAGCGTAATGCCACACTGTAAATAAGATGAACTCTGCGCAAAAAAAAAAAAGAAAAATCTCTTCTCTAAAAAATATTTTAACAAAACCATGTCACAGTCATTGGCAGAAATACTGATTTTTGTACTCGTGTCATGTATGTAGGATATCTTCATGGTGTCCTGCGTCACTCGTTAAAACAGCAGTCATGTCATTTTAACAGTCAGACGTTTATTGAAAAGTGTAAAAAAAGGCAAAGTTGCATGGCAACAACTACAGACTTTAACATAAAGACTAAATGTGAATAAAATTTATGCTCATTTCACTTAACATATTCTTCCTTGTGCCATTGTTTCATTTTTGGGTTTAATCACTAAACGTGAGCACAGGAAGATTTCTTAGAAGTGTGTGTGTGTGTGTGTTTTTGCAGGGCATAGGGGAGTACGTGAACGTGCGAACAGGGATGCCGTGTCACCTCCACCCCACCAGCTCTCTCTTCGGCATGGGCTACACCCCCGACTACATCACCTACCACGAGCTGGTCATGACCACCAAGGTAATGTCCAGGCTTCTCTCTCTCTCTCTCTCTCTCTCTCTCTCTCTCTCTCTCTCTCTCTCTCTCTCTCTCTCTCTCTCTCTCTCTCTCTCTCTCTCTCTCTCTCTCTCTCTCACACACACACTCTCTCTCTCTCTCTCTCTCTCTCACACACACACACACACACACACACACACACACACACACACACACACACACACTCCCTCAGTCACTATCTCTCTCACACACACACATCCCAAACCCACACTGAGGCCCAGACCGTTTGAAATTCTCTCTGTGTGGTTGTAGAGAAGACAAGACCCTCGTCGTCTACATAAGTGATTCATGTTCAGTGCTCTGATTGTTTCAAATATTAATATTACGCTGCATCCATAAATCCTTATTTAATGCGTCATTGTAGCTTTTGGCATATTCCTGAATGGAGAGATTGATTTATTGATTGCGTTATTGATCCCTGAGGGAAATTGTTTTGTCACAGCAGAAAAAGATGCTGAACAAGATGCATCGAATTACAAGGACGTCGCAAAAACTCACGAGGACGCCTCGTTCCAGACGATACGCACATGAGTAAATAACTGATTTAATATAAAGATAAAGTGACAGTCAAGCCTAGCAGAATCGAATGAAACAGCTGAATAGTAGTTATTTTTCATATTAAAGGTTTTTGACTTGTAGAAATGTTTCCAAACATTTAACATCATATAACATCCTCAAACACCATACCATATCTGCGATGCATGATGGAGAATTTTTGGTTGGAGACCATGAAGCTCTGCATAAGAGTGCATGCTGATTGTAAATACAGATGTGACACTGAGCAATTTTAGTGTTTAATGATCATTTTATTTAGTGCGTCGTATTTTGTTTATCTTTCCTGTTCGCTGTCTGAGTGCTGTAAGATTGATCCAGCTAGTTTTTACTTTTCACAGCTTTCCCATTTCACCAGTCTTCCTTTAAGCAGAAGGGATGGTGTTGGGTGGAGGAGGAGATCACACACACATCCTTTAATAATTCTGTGGCTCTTTTCTTGGCACTGTTTTATTTGAGGGATGTAAACTTACAGCCATGGTGCCCTGTGGCATGAGAAGGTGTGTTAATGTTGAGATTCGTGTGTGTGTGTGTGTGTGTGTTGCAGGAGTACATGCAGTGTGTGACGGCGGTGGATGGAGAGTGGCTGGCGGAGCTCGGCCCGATGTTCTACAGCATCAAACACGCAGGAAAGAGTCGACAGGTAAGATCCGACGATTAGCATCAGCGTCTTTCTGATAAACATCTTGAACTGACGCCTTTCCGCTCGTGGCTTGAGCTGTTAGCTTAGCTTTTCTGAGCTAATGTTGCGCTGTACTGCTTTAACATTGAGACTTTGCTGAGTTTAGTTAGCTTTAATGCTGAACATCAGTAACACACACAGAAATCAAAGCTTTCCATCAGAAATAGCTCGGTTAAAGCTAGGTTAAATGCCATAAACAATTTTACAACAACAACGGTGTTTATATTGTCTTTTTATCAGGCATTGAGTAGGGCTGGACAGTATTATGATATAATATCGATATCATGATAAATTGTCACAGTAGTCTTTCTGACATATCAGGAGTGTTATGGTATCTGTATGACTAGCATGATGGTGTTGATGGAGGGTATTAGTGTCATTAGTGTTGACAGTGTATGATAAAGCTGCAAGTTTTTTTTTTTTTTTTTGAACTAAAACTCCTTGGATGCCTTTAAAGATCACATTAATGCTAAAGATTAACATGCGAGTTGTTTTGGGATTTTTCCTTCAGCTCTGGACTTTATATAGGAATTTTCCATAATACAGCCATAAATTGTTAGTTATTTTAACTTTATTTCTATTTTTTACTCGTTTTTTTTTCTTCAGGAGAATCGGCGGAGAGCGAAGGAGGAGATCACCAACATGGAGGAGGAGATGTCTCTGGCTGAACAGCAGCTGCGAGCGAGGAGAGAGGAGCAGGAGAAGAGGAACACACTGGGCAGCTCAAGGTACTGCCATTCACTGCACTCGTTCACTTTATCATCAGCTCATTGCTGTACAAAATCATCTGCTCGCGCTCGCTTTCTCACTTTCTGAAAAGCACAATCATCCCGTTTAGATATCAGCCCAAATTCTGCTGTGCTGAAATACTAATGCTGTCATTTTGGGAAGACTATTATCAAACCTTTTCCTCAGGCTCTGTCCGACCCACAATCTCTCCTCTTTCTCTCTCTCTCCCTCCCTCTCTCCCCAGCTCCGTGATGAGCTTTTCTCACCTCTCATCTCTGCCCGAGAGGAACAGAAATAATATTGACTCCTGGCTGACCTCCATTACTGTAGCGGTAATGCTGCGGCACAGGAGACGAGCCCGCCTTAATTTTACGATTAATCCGAGAAATTAATTTCACACACATCTGCCAGCACCACAAAGGGAAGAGATTGGTTTTTTAAGATGATGTTATTAATTAATCAGTACATTTATCTCTAAATCAAAGCTGGCTGACAGTGGCGCTGATCGCATTAGCGGGGTAGATGTGAGTTTTGATTTCCGTGACTGCAGGATGTGATAATTATTGTGGTGCTCCCCGTCTCGCTATTAGACATCTTCAGGATTTAAATAAGATCGCAGTATTTAGCAGAGGTGCCCGAAACCGAACGCATGCTATACACTAATCACACCAGCTTAAGGAACATTTCAATTAAATTCACCTCTAACAGCATCTGTTGAACTTTTAAACATAAATGTAAAACTACAGGCGTCACACTGGAGCAATAAAGGTGCGGGGATGAGACAGACACGAGAGAAAAATACTGTAAAATGCAGTTCCAGTAACTTTGCTGAAGGTTTTGTTCTACATACATCATCAAGGCCTCATCCCTACACCGATAACCACAAATTCCTCCCTCTGAAAAAGTAGTTCCCTCT
Organism: Pangasius djambal; assembly: GCA_022985145.1. Taxonomy (NCBI): domain Eukaryota; kingdom Metazoa; phylum Chordata; class Actinopteri; order Siluriformes; family Pangasiidae; genus Pangasius; species Pangasius djambal. Next base: position 2,735,911 of record CM040985.1, on the reverse strand, counting down.
CAGGAGGGAGATGGAAGTAATAAATCTAACGTAAATGTTAATCAGCGGAGAGCACCAGCTCCGCCAGTCGACCTTCACTATAAGTGAGTTCGGAGTAAAAGGGATTACTCTATTATTAAATAATCATTTTTTCAGTTGATGTATGCCGTAATACATGGATCATAATCATATGCTTTTTGTTCGTTCCCAAACAAACAAAAAGTAGTCTTACCTTAAAGAACCACTGTTATAGTGGAGTCTAGATATTATTTTCTTAAAAGACAGATTAGAGGATGGATGGAATAAATTTCAGAATGATTGAGAGAGGTTTATTTTGATTATAATGGAGGTCAGTAAGTGAAACTGCGATATTAGTAAGAAATGTAAGGAATAACTAGTCGAAGTTGTTGGTCAATATGGTAATATACCATCAAATATTCCACCAGGCTGTAATTCAGTACTACAGGAATTGAATTAGTGAAGTGTTCTTACATTTGTTTGCTCCTGCTCTCTGGACAGGTCCATAAAGATCTGCACCCCGGGCAGGAGGGAGGACGTGCCCATGACTCCGAAGCGAACTCCTGCACGCTTCGGCCTTTAGATCACCCCGAGCTTCATAGCATTCGTGTTGGCCTGCTGTTTTCAGAGCTGGTGAAGGTGTATTTCCCAGCATGCACCAGCAGTAGGAGCACTTGTATAAGAGAAGAGTAAGAGAAAGGTGATGGTGGAAAACTCTTGGCTTGTAGTTTTACTGCAGATCTGGTTTTCATGTTACACACATTTCCTTTAATGTGTGTGTGAGCCTTTACGTCCAGTGTATTACTGTCCTTTTCTTTTCTTTCTTTTTTTTTTTTTTTTTTAACACTTATTTGCATACACACAAAGACCTATTTTTTTTTGTGTGTGTATTTTCAGTGTCAATATTTGCTTTACATTTATATAAAAAAATGTTCAATTGTATCACATTTTACGTTGATTTTTTCCCCCGTTTAGCTTCATCTCAGTGCTGTTTCCCAACGCCGAGCTTTGTTTTTCCAGTTCAGTGTGGCAGAAATCCTCAAACTGAATATCATGAGTTTCATATTATTTATGAGAAATATTCACACACTGTTGTAAATACACTGAACATAAAACATTTTAAAACAGTACAGTGGTCAGACATGGACATTTTTATGATATAATAACTAGTTGACTATCATGTTGTGTTATTAAAATAAACACCAGCCCATTTGGAAAAGACCAAATCTCTGGGTTCCCCAGTTTTTTTTTTTTTATTATTATTATTATTTTTAGCAGCTGTAAATATTGGATCTGCAGTAAATGCTGAAAAACTACCAAGCCTTGTCAACCATAATAACTATAAAGAATTTAAACGGTCGTGGAATACAGTTTTCTTGTTGTACTGCAATACAATTGTAAGAAATTTAGCATGAAAAATCTCTGTAAATGCAAACATTAAAGCAGCTGTAACAACAGAGGAAGACCATCTGCGGTGTTTGTGACCATCAGTGAGATGTGCTAAATTCGCAGGCCAGGCTTAAAGCAGATGCTGAGATCATGATGAGATCACTTCCTGTTTTCAGGAGCTCTCCCAAGCTGTACTCAGCAAATGACCATAAATCTTGTTTGTGAAATAAGGAAAACTGATTGATTGGCCATTGACTGTTAGAGGAATAAATTTGACAAGAATCTAAAAAATACTTGAAAGTTCAAGACGAGAAGGGAACAAAGCAACTAGTTACTCTTTATTGGCACTAACACGAAAAAAAGAAAATATTACTTTACTTTACAAAAAAGTATGTGATTTAATTGGGTTTCTGAAAAAATTGCATATCCCCTTGTAGTGTCAGTGTTCGTGTGAAAGATTTTTTTTTGTCGTCATTTTGTCCAGATTGTGTCATTCTGAAATTAGGCACTGATTAATTTTCTGTAACAGCAGCTCTGATAATAGTTGCAGCAGTAATTTAAAAAAGTAGTTTATAATAATGTGCTTGTTCTAATGTTTTTGTTCATGACAAGCCACATTTTGTTTATTAACTTTAAAAGACAAAAAAAGAGAGGCTGGTGAGGCAATGACTCTTTATAGCTACTGTAAGTGATAACAGGAATAACTAGTCTTTACGGACGTTGCGCAACATTAAATGTAACTATAAAAGGTTAGAAAGTGTGGTTTCATTCTTTAATAAATTAAATAAAAATAGTAATCATTGGCAAATTGCTGTGGTATAAGTTGAATAAAACACCTCAGGACGTGTTGTTATTGGAAAACAATCCTATAACCGCACGTCTGCTTTGCATCGGGCTGTATCACAGCACCCTGGCAGGGATTATGTTCCTCTAACAGCACGCCCCAAGGTGGTTTATTCCACTTATACCGCAGCCGTTCGATGTTTGACAGCAGACCTGCAGCTGCTGTTCAGTCTCTACACCAACCAGAAGTGTTTACTTAGTAACAGGGTTATCGATTGTTTATGAATGGATCAGTAGTAGTACTGGGTTGTAGTCCAGATTCTTTTGCATTAGTGGCACACATACCTCTGAGAGAAGAGGTAAAAACTTCCCCTTTTTTCCCTACTTTACTGATTTCTATGCCTCTGTACATCGAGAGCAAGGTTTCATTAAGTCGTTCTTTTAAAGACGGTCTTGTGAAGATTGGAAATGGTCTCCTGCACTCGTTTAATTGGGACAAATCTGTAGTACAGGCTGACATTTGAAAAATCCCTCGACTGCATGACGGTGGCAGGCGTCACCTTTATAAGCGATTTATGCTGGAGGCCTTTGTGGTGATGAAAGGAATTAAAATGGCGCGTGTCACTGGGGATGAGAGTCGGAGGATTAAGAGTAAAACCGGACTTCTGAGAGGATCCGAGATCCTCGAGCCTGTTGACTCTGATGCAGTTCGGTACAGAGAGGGGTGGAGGGTTCGTGGGTTTCTGTACAAGCATTAAGAACATGTCTCTGTCCAAACACTTCAGGTGTCGGCTGCACTTTTAATTAACCCCGGTCTTGTAACGTCCTGATAAAGACAACGAGCGCTGTAGAGCCTTTTTCTCTCTTTCCTTCTTTCCATCTACAATACCTCTGTCTGTTGCCTCCCCGTAATGAACAGCCTTCTGGGATCCAATTACAGCACGACTCCATCTGAGGTCTGCTCGAGACATAACTGCAGCCTGATCCTCGTCTCACGCGTCTCTTCCGTCCCTGCTGCCAGGGACTTTCGCTAGATGGGATTTTTAGAAAGCGGTGTAACCACCGATCCTGCAGAATCTCTCTACAGCCATTAAATCACCTGCTCACGAGCACAGTAATCCAAAAGATGCTCCGGGTTACAGTAAATCTAAAATCACATGCATACAGTTAATAGCAAAGGCATTCCTAGAAAGACATTCCTAGAAATGAAAAGCCACAAACATTAAACATTCTGATACTACTAGATTAATATTAATCAGGTAGTGATGGGGGGCTCAGTTATTCATCAAGAAGGGAATGTGTTCAAATCCCAGAACCACCAGAGTGTGGGTTTGGCCTTGCAAGTTTTATTCACTATTACTGGGCACCCAATATTCAAAAGATACTATTTTGGCTCCACTGCCCAGAAATAAATTGGTGTCTAACTGAATCACAATCGTGTCACTCTTCAGCTCTGCCTGTGCTAGTATACTCTTCCTAACCCTCTCTCGATTTACATCCACGCCTGTAGTGCTTTCTAGTGGCCTGGTGGCTAAGCCTGGGTTCAATTAGCGGACAGGGACCCGACCCAGCCACTGGGTCAAGCTTCTTAATCAGTTTTATCATCACTATAAGTTTACATTGGCCCTGGACCCTATTTACAAAAATGATCCACCTCCCCTCTACACTGCACTCATCATTTAGACAGTGGGTAGTAAGTGTTCTGACGCGTGTCAAATATTTGTATACTGATTTATTTAATAGCTTTAAGAATCTTCGCAGACTGTAAGCCCTCCCATACCACCATTTCGTTCAATATATTCAGAGTCGCTACTTTGTCAAGGACAATTTTCTCTTTTTTCCTGACCTTCCGCCTACCTCAGTTTTGGACAACCTTACTCTTAATTTTAGTAATAGAGGACTGATCTCCATTTTGTATTCTCAGCTCATGTCTTTTAAAGATCACAACCTGGATATTATTAAATCTAGATGGGAAGATGAACTGGGTATAAAGTTATCTAAGTAGGTAAGTGACGTGACTTGTGGCCAAGCATGGTGACCCATACTCGGAATTTGTGCTCTGCATTTAACCCGTCCAAGTGCGCACACACAGTAGTGAACACACACACACACACACCGTGAACACACACCCGGAGCAGCGGGCAGCCTTTTTTGCTGCCCACTGAGGTCTATTGGAAGGAGACTAGGGCTTATACATTTCAAAGTTCTGCACAGGGTTCTTCTAAGTAAGGCTAGGCTCGCCGGAATATACCCTGGGTTAGACGCTGCTTGTGATGGATGCTCTTTTTGGCACATATGCGGTCTCGATAATTACTGGCCATTGGTTTTTAAAACAGCGAGGCTCTTGGGGTAACATTGAGGCCTTGCCCTTTAATAGCTACGGATATAATAAATGTAACTTTAACTACAAAATCAAAGTAACATTACTGCTTTCACATCTCTGTTGGCCAGATTGTTGAGCTGGAAATCCACCACCCCTCCATCTGCGACAGCTTGGCTGGAAGATGAGTTGTTTTTTTTAAAAAACTAGAAAAGAGAAAAATGTACACTGAATGGATCAGTGGAAAAATTGTACTCAATATAGGAACCATTTTGTCATACTTTGGGACTCTGAAAGAATTACCTAGCAGTTAATTTACATGCCCCTTTTTTCCCCTCGCAATCCTGTTGTGCTCATTGTTTTGACCGCAATGCAATCTGTCTCACAGAATGACTAATTTACTGTAATCTCTGATCTCTTTTGTTGTTCTGATATGCATGAGCTCATGCCTTGAGTGTGATGACATGGCTGTGTCAATGTGCTTTTGTAACAGGGCAGTGTTATGTATTTGTGATGTATTTGTGTACATCAGCTGCTTAGAGAGGGGGGGTATTTAGGGATATAGGGGTATTGTTCCATCAAAAAGGAAGGAAACTGTAATGTACCATGCTTTACAATGTATTGCTTTATTCCTTCAATTTAAAAAAAATAAAAAAAATCACCAGAGTGCCATCTCTAACCCTCCTTCACTTGGACTGTATTTTCTCCTATAAGCATCTCACTGTTTTTATTAATCACCTTATAAGGCAGTGATGATTATTTTCATTTATACCACAGTGTTGCTGAATTCTCGATTCTGATTGGTCAGAAGGTGTTGATTAATTCTCTATAACAGCAGCTCCGACAGTAGTGCGGCTGCAAATCTCAGGTTTATATAATGCACCCGTTCTAATACGGTATCGTCGCACGGTGGGCGCTGCATATAAATGGATCACAATCTGTGTGCAATCGTTGATCTGTAAGGAGACATTTATTATAACATTATGGAAGGAGTCTCCACTGTCAGCGCCTTGTGACAGTCTGAGGTAAAGCTGTAACTTTATTTTTTCCAACATCTTCAGGAAAGAGGTGATTACGTTTTGCAGTTTCTTAATTATTAAGTGCTAGAGAGAAAAAAGACTGGTGAGAGAACAAGGGTTTAAGGAACTGTCTCGGGAAGTTCCGCAACTTTAAATATAACTACAATCAGATAAAACGTACAATGTGTCTTTATTTAAAAAAATAAATAAATAAATAAAAACACGCAATCATTGGTAAATTGCTGTGTTATAAGAGGAATAAAACACTTCAGGGCATACTGTTATAGGAAAATGAACTCGACTGTTAACAGCACATCCTGAAGTGTTTTATCCCTTACACAATAAATGATGACTAATGGAATAATGTCGTAATGTCACATCAAATTCAAGATGGATGTTGTATTATTATTATTATTATTATTATTATTATTATTATTATTATCATCATCATCATCATCATCATCAGTAGTAGTAGCATTTAAAATTCACAGTGAGTTGAAAAGAGTGGCAGTAACCAGAATGACAGAATTAGCCTTAAATGCTGTGCTTTGGGAAATTTCAGGGCTTTAATAACAATTATTGGCGTTTTTTAGTTTTCACAGACTCCTTAAGTGTTGTGTATTGAGTGCTGGGTGAGAGAGAATGCTGCTTATTGATTTTGCCTGAGCAGAGCAGGACGGTCTCCTTGTGCTGAGATTACGGCTCAGAGATCACACAGTTACAACTCGCCTGGCCCTGAGCATACGGGACAGTCCCGGCTTAAACACGACTTTAACACACATCACTGACACAGGAACAGTAGATTGACGTTACATAAATGTAAATATAAATTATTGCCTACATGATTTGTCAGGAATGTGACACACTTTACACACTACAGTTACACGAACAAACAAAATGTCACACAAAACACAGGTGTTGCACGCACACTGGTGGATTTATGTTCAGAGAAACAGACATTAGTGTTGTAAAAAAAAGATCAGACGTAAAAACCGACACTAGATGTGTTTTAAAACCTGGAGGGATTCGAAAACTTTAGAAAGGATTTTAAAAAGTTTTCATCGGAAAGCCTCTGAGAAATTTACGACAAATGCTGAAATTTCTGAAAATTACATTAAATATCACCACAGTGAACAAACACACAGAAAGCTGCAATAACGGCTCACGTCTTCACTTTCCTCAGAGCAAAACAAGTTTCAAGATGATTAACAAACACTGACACTCGACGCCTGTCATTCTGAAAAATGAAAACTGCACTCGTTTTCACTGCTAAAGAAAAGCGGCATCATCTTATACCATATAGCATCTATCATAGTGTCATGATATTCAAGTTTAACAGGTTTATAAAATAAACGGAGGTATAAACAAACCCAATTCTCCATCACTTCTATTCAGATATTTTCATCAATCCTGTATTACTTTTTAAAAAAAAAAAAAAAGAGTCTCAGTGTCTCAGAGAATCCCTGAGATGTTGTACATTCAGTGAGCGCTGTGGTGTAAACTCCCACCGATGTGCCCTACATAGGGTCCTTCTCTCCAGTGCCCTTCGAGCGACTCGCCGTGCCACTTCAGCAGCGAAACTGGAGCCGGGCGTGGCTCTGCACACGCACCTCAGCTCCGCTCCAGCCGCAGCGCCAGAGGCTTCTCCTGCTGATGGCTGAAGATTCCCGATCTGAAACGGGGCAGGAAAAACGGAAGACGCAACTTTTATTAAAAATACTCTTTAGAAAGCAGATGTCAAAAAAAGTACTAAAAACAAATGAATTCAGTAACATCGACTATTAAATTTATTAGCAAAAAAAAAAAAAAAAAGGGGATTTAGCAATGTTCTATATACTAAATCATGAATTTAGCAACCTTGTATATAAATTCATGAAATTAGCAACCTCGTACAAATTTACCAAGTTCATTTACAAATTCATATACAAATTCAAGCTTAGTAAGCTTGTAGCTAAATTAATACATTTAGTAACCTCATACAAATTCATGAATTCAGCAACCTCATGTATAAATTTAGCAACCTTGTATACAAATTCATAAATTTAGCACATCCATCTATGAATTCAGCAACCTCATATATAAACTCAGTAACCGCGTATATAGATTCATGGATTTAGCAATGCCATCTACAAACTCATAAATTTTGCAACCTTATCTATGAATTTACCAAACCTGTCTACAAAGCTCGCACATGAAATAATGAATTTAGCAAACTCATACAAATTCATGAATTTAGAAACTTTGTCTATGAATTTAGCACCCACATTCGTAAATGAATGAATTTAGCACCTCATCTATGAGTTTAGCGACTTTTTATACGAATACTTGAACTGAGCAACCGCAACTCAGAATTTAACAACCCTATCCATGAATTTAGAAACCTCTTAAAGGAAGTCATGAATTTAGCAACCTTGTATACAAACCTTGTATTCATGAATTTAGCAACCCTATCTATGAATGTATCGACCTTTTATACGAGTTCATGAATACAGCAACCTTGAATATAAATTCAGCAACCTCGTCTAAGAATTTATTAACCTCGTATATAAATTCATGAATTTAGGAACCTTGTATATAGATTAAGGAATTTAGCAACCTCATACAAATTCAGGGATTTCGTACCCTCAATTTAGCTGCCTTTTATAGGAAGTCAGCAACTTCGTCTAAGAATTTTGCAACCTTGTCTATGATTTAGCAAGCACGTATCTAAATTCATGAATATAGCAACCTCATAAAGCTAGCAAGCTTGTCTATGAATTTATCAACCTCATATACCAATTCATGAATTTAGCAACCTCGTATATAAATTTAGCAACCTCGTATATAAATTTAGCAAACTCATCTATGACTTTAGCAACCTCATATACAAATTTGTGAATTAAGCAACCTTTCACATGAATTCAGCAACCTCATCTAACAATTTAGCAAACTCGTCTGTGAATTTATAAACCTCTTATAGGAATTTAGCAACCCCATCTATGGATTTAGTTACCTTGTATATGAATTCATGAATTCAGCAACCTCATTTACAAATTTAACAAGCTCGTTTAAAAATTTTTGCACCCACATCTATGAATCTAGCTACCTTTAATACAAACTCATGAATTTAACAACCTCATCTGTGAATGAAGCCACATTATATATAAATATATCCACCTTGTACATGAATTTAATTTAATATATCCACCTTATATATGAATTATTCATTCTTACATGAATTTATAACCAACACAAATGTAATCAGCCCAAGTAAAAATGTAATCACCTTCTAGATGAACTCTAAACACCTTTACAATTCACATATATTTTGCTATTCATATTTGAAATTTAGTGACAATATGGATATGCTCTTTGTTCTCTGAGCTGCTCATCACCGTCAGCATCATATTGCTCGACTCTTTCCTGTTCCTGTCACCCTGACCTACCCTTCCAGCGTGGTTTGGTTTCTCTGCTAGCCTGCTCTGCCTCTCTACCTCCCTGCAGCTCTCTGGATCTCCTGTAGCCCCTGAGGCCACGTCACTGCTGGACACAAGTGCAAACAGTCAAATGTCACAGCGGAGCTCATCGGCTTCCTCAGATATAATGAGCTCTCTGTAGCACAGACTTGCAGCAAAAAAATACAACCAATTAACAAACTATGCATCTTTTTTTTTTTTTTTTTAACCAGGGCTGCATATAAATTTCCCTTTTTAAAAGAAGAAGGAAAAAAATCTTTAAACCCTCATGCTCCCTTGTTTCCTAAGTTGTTGTCCTATCTGGCAGTTTTGCATACACAATCGGCTCTTTGACTACTCCTGCAGCTTTGCTAATGCTTGCCCTTTTGTGCCCGTTAATTCCGCCTGGGATAAACAGGTTTTGTGCATGCAAAATTATTCGCACTCGCATATAATTAGCTGGAGAAACAATTAGACGTGTGAATAACAGTCTGCAGCGGTGCGTTATGAATTTGGAGTGGGAGAATGAGGCGTTTGTGGATATCCAGGAAAGCAAAGCTTATCAAATAAAGCTTGATAAATGTGCACCGAATGAAACGAGTCAATCATTTTAATGTCCATGAGGAGCCCTGAGGAGAATAAATAAGCAATCAGGACCTCATGTGGCGTGAGCAAATGAGCGTGAGGCACAATTAGGGGGGGGGGGGGGGGGGGGGGGGGG
>CM040985.1:2625694-2726148 GCA_022985145.1 Pangasius djambal | reverse complement strand
CGTGAGCGGGAGAACGTGGGTTTCTTTTCTGTAGTCCGACAGACGAACAGGCCCCACAGCACGCGCTTTCAAAGGCAAATCAAAGTTATTAACTATTCAATCACATAAAGGAGGTGAAGGCGTGAAAGGTTGCGGACCAAAGCACTTTTGCTTCAGTGCATTAAGAGCCGCTCTGGCCCTGTATGAAAAGAAAATAGATTGCCTCCCAGTAAGACGGCTGTGTGTTCTGCCCCCCTCTTTTTTCCCTGCTAATAACAGCAATCTGCTCTGAAAATCTAATCCCAAGTACCATTTATGCCACATCCACATATAACTTCTGCTTGGAAAAGCGTAGAATACGAGCTTTTTTATTCCCTGATATCCAAATAAACAGGACAGGCTCTCTATCAGCCGGAGGGATGTTACAGCGAGTGAACCGGAAAGAGCAAAGTGCTAATGAATAGTGGGTTTTTTGGATGAAAGCATCTTATCAAAGCAATGTTCTTTTTATTTCTCTTTAAAACGTGCAGGCAAAGTGCCAGCAGTTTACGGAAAGAGTGACTATAAAACCCCCTACCAATGAAGCACAGGTAGAATCTTTAAACTCAACTCTGGGAAACTGCCGAGGGCAAAAGTTTGCATACCCTTATGCCAAATTTAAGAAGAGATTTAAAAAGTAATTTAATTTAAAACAACAAGATGTTTAGTGTGTCAGGATTCACGTTCTTGGTCCAATAATGCACGTCCAAGCACCCTTCGCAAAGAGCATCCAGTGGCCAGTTCCTGAAAGTTACGCTGACCTCAACCCCACTGAACACCTTTGGGATGAACTGGAAGTCCGACTGCACCCCAGACCTCCTCACATCCCAACATCAGTGCCTGACCTCACCGCTTGTGGCTGAATGAACACACATCCACCACAGATACGTGCCAAAATCTAGTGGAAAGCCTTCCAGAACAAGGGTGGAGGTTATTAGCAAAGGGGGACTAAATCTGAAATGGGATGTTAAAAAAACACAAATGGGTGTGATGGTCAGGTGTACAACAAACTTCTCTCTTTATCTTTTTAAAGGCTTCTAAACTTTTTCATATCCTCTGAACAGTTTTTGGATCCTCTCAGTTAAAATGTGTGGCATTTCATACCCCCCCAAACACACTCTTCCTCACGCTCTGTAGTAACGATATCAGATGCCACACACTGCCTTTTCCTGATCAGGTCAGCAGACCAAGAGGGTCAAGACAAAAAGATTTCCTGCGTTTTTTACGTTACTGTCTTGCGTCAAATCTTTTGCAGCTAGTGTACGTATTGTAGTACAGTCACATTAAGATCACCAGAACCCACATATGCCTTAAAAATCAAATCAAGCACTTCACTTCCTTACTTGTTTGCATTTAATCTCTCTCTCTCTCTCTCTCTCTATCCAGGCCTGCAGGATTTCTGCATGTCTTTGAACATTAACTGGGCTTCATTTAGTCACACAGTTACGTGAACAAGCCAAGTGTGTTAATGTGTGTGTATAATTTTCCATCCCTGTGCTCTCTGGTTTCTGTCTCTCTCTGAATGATTAGTCAAGAGAGTCAGAGTCTCCGGGGTGATTATCCACTTAATGCTCCAGTAACCATTTTCCCCCCTGAAACTCAGTAAAGTTTAGTAAAGTGCAGCACTTTGAGTAGGTCTGCCCTCCAGCACTGACATTAACATGGCTGAAGGTGCAGGATGGTGTGTGTGTGTGTGTGTGTGTGTGTAGACAGGATGTAATGGCAGCATTTAGTGAACCTGGTACTGGGCCAGAACCCAAATGGGTTCTGCGGTGCTGCAGATCCTTAGGGGAAAAGCCAATTTTGCGTTTGCCATGTCAAAAGATTCCTCCAAAGTTTGTCTTTACAATTACACATCGTTAGAGAAGATAAGCGAATGTCTGTGGAGCAGAATCACGTCAGTGAACCGACAGGCCTTACACTGCTGCCTAATGGACCTAGTGCGTCACACACCGCTGTTTATTAAAGATAAGACACACATGTAATAGAAATGGTTTCCTCAAAAACTTTCTGCATGGTTTTAGCTTTCTAATAGGGTTTAACTTTGAACTTTTTTTGGGAGGGAAAGATGAGTCTCTGCTGAAGGTTTCCACACAGAAAGTTTAAGGATTCCACTAGATGGACAAACCAGAGAATGTTTAATAGATAAATGCTTGATGGATTTTTTCCCCTAAGAGTGAAGATAGGTCAGCTTGGTATTTGCCTATCTGTGTAATAGAAGATTAAAGAAAAAACTAAATAATACTATAAAACTAAAATAATAACTGCATTTAAACATGTAAGGTTTTAACTAGGGGCTGGCAATATGGCCAGAAATTTTGAAATTTATATTTTGAAATATCTGAATGCTAATGGTATATATTACACCTTTAATTTAACTTCTTTTTAACCTGAAGTAACACACACACAATATTTTGAACAATCATGGTGAGTAGCGAAAAGAAACCAGTTTGGAGCAGTGGAACATCTCGTTAAAGACTCAGCAACACTGCTGATCGATGATGCCATGTTTCATTTTACAAAATCAAAGGGCTTTTCCGAATTAACCATCAATCATTTTCATGTTTACACAAGAAATTTGGTATTCATGAAAATCCCGTGAATTCGGAAAAAACCTTAGTATCTGGGGCTAAGAGTCTCAACGAGAACACTTTGTGAAAACCAGTCATTTAATATATTATTGGCATTAAATAAAGAATATCAAAAATAAAAAAACTGAGCCAATACAAACCCATGAATTAAGATAAATAAAACGAATCATTCAGTTATGACAAGAAACGGCAGCGCATAAATGGAGGACAGGCTTTAAACAAACGACTGACGGAAGATTTAGCACTCACTTAGTATTGTTAAATATTATATAAATTTTATTATAGGCATCAAAGTGAGTCAAAATAACTTCCACTTCTGCCTTTCAGCTTTTACCCTGATTGTTCATTTCGTGCTCCCAGATGTCTGTGCACTTGACCTTTTATGGAGTTTTGTGGGCGTGACTACATGCAAATGAGCTGTGTCAGGAATGCGCTTTGCACTTTACGGGTGATCAACATACGCACAAGTACAAAGAAAATCAGCGTTTCTGAAATTTTTGGCGAAAACTTTTGTGAAGCTGCTTTTTTTTTTTTTTTTTTTTTTTTTTAAATTGATCACAGACATAAACACTTCCTGAAATCTCAGAGTCTAGTGAAGAGAGATGGCGGCGATGGTGCGAGCACTCACAGTGCAGGAGACTGACGACTGTGCAGCTGCTCACTCGCGCTCTTGGTCTGAAACACCTGCAAAAAAAAAAAAAAAAAGCAGTGAACACAATTATAATACAATAACAACTCTCTGAAGGTTGTAATTCATCCAGGTCACAGCAGTAGTACGTCAGTGGGCCTGAAATTTCATCGGTTCCCCACAGTCCTCATCATCATATCACATCTCGACTTCTCAAACATCTTAGCCAACATAAAGAAAGTTTCCGAGGTCTTCCCCTTAAAACTGCACTGATCTAGTTTATGAAAATATGCACAAATATACTTTCAATTTAAATATTAGACGCATTAGGCAAACACGCACCTCATATTTACTGATGACGTTAGAGATTATTTGCTTATTTTGCTTATTGTGTTGAAATATAAATTCATTCTTAAAATCACTTCCTAGTTTAATTAAAACTACAATCAAACTTATTTTCAGATTATATGAGTAACTGATGTGATTGATATCCAATAACAGATTCAATCAATGTGCATTTAGTTATTGATTATTAATATTAATAACAATTACGAATAATAAAATGCAATAATATTAACAGTAATGTTAAGTATATTTAAATAAGAATAAATAATTAATAACATATTTAACTCAATGATAAAAAATAAAATAAAAGAAATTTAAAAAAAAAATAAAATAAAAGACTCTTTAGCTATACAACACACAATGAGTACTTTTGTTCTAGACAAGACGTTTCCATAAATTCTTCTTCACCCATACTTCACTTCAAGACCTAATTTTTTTTCTGTCTTGAATCAAAAATTGCTTGACTTCAGAGCTCCAATAAAATAATTAAAGAGGAAACGGCGCACAAACACGACACCTTTTACCTCAAAATTCAGCTTTCATGAATATGCTAATAAAAAAAAAAAGAACCCACAATCCAACAGGTATCCTTTTTTCCACTTGGCCTCGATTTGCATACTAGAACCTGATTGGCTCTTACATTTCATGATGCAACAAAATTCACCTGTCTATATATATATATATATATATATATATATATATATATATATATATATATATATATATATATATATATAGAGAGAGAGAGAGAGAGAGAGAGAGAGAGATAAATATGCTGTAAATATACCTTGCATCTCTCTGCCTCCATTCTTTGCTCATCGAGCTCCGCCCTCAGCCTCCGGATCTCCGCCTGCAGCTTCTCCACGTTCTCCTGCAGATGACTGGGAGAAGAAAAGGCTTGTTTCGGCATCTGCATGACACTACTCATCTCTCAAACACACACCGTTTAAAACACGAGCAGCTCTTACTCTTTTTCAGCTGTGAGGTGGATGATCTTCTTGCTCTGGTCTCTGATTTTGAGACCGAGCTTCTCGTTGGCCTGCCTGGTGAGACGCAGTTTACAAGCATTCATGAGAACTAGTAATGTCTCATCGTAAACACTCAGAGATTCGGGTGACAGAAAATGAGAGAAGACAGAGATTCACAGGGTCACGCTTGCGGATTGGGAAATAAGTGCCAGAGAAAAATGACATTAAAAATAAATTAGTAAATACAGTGTAATAAATCAGTGATATCCTAGTGTGTAAAGCTGCAAAGCAAAATAGATTATAGTGTTTTATAAAGAATATGGTAGGAAAAAAATTCAAAAACTTAAGAGAGTAGCTCTAGAGCTGGGATTCTTTACCTCTGTGATTTTATTGTTTAAACACGAGCATGGTGGAGCTCACTATTAAATAAACTCTAGAGACTGCTGTGTGTGAAAATCCCACAAGATCAGCAGTTTATGAAATACTCAAACCAGCCCTTCTGGTACCAACATCCGTGCCACAATCAAAGTCACAGAGATCACACTTTTTCTTCATTTTGATGTTTGATGTGAACATTAACTGAAGCTCTTGACCTGTATCTGCATGATTTTTTGCATTATGTTGCTGCCACATGATTGGCTGATTAGATAACTGCATGAATGTGTGTGTGTGTGTGTGTGTGTGTGTGTGTGTGTGTGTGTGTGTGTGTACAGGTGTTCCTAATAAAGTGGACAGTGTGCATCTTAATTAATGGCAAAATTATCAAATATATTTAATTATGAGATTATTATAAATCAAATATGAGTGTATTTAGCCTGTTTTTAGATGCTTTTACTCATTTCAAGCATTACATTTTCCTTTTCTACTGGCAGATAAGTTTGCTGTGGTGGAGGAATAAAAATGATGTCAATAGAACCAGACTATGTCAAGCCTGAAATGTAGTAAAAATGTCTAGAAATAGGATTAATAATCATAATTTTGGCCTATAGTCTACATATAACAGGAAATACTAGATACATTCGACTACATTCTAGATATTTTTACTTGCTAAGATGTCAATTTTTGCAGTGTAGAAGTATTCACCCAACTGTGCTCTGATCTTACTTTTGCTCTTTGACCCACTGGTTGACATTGGTGACCACCAGCTCGCTCTCTCGGTGCAGACGGGAACTGTCCGTGCGGGCGTCACCCAGTGCCTGCCTCAACACCTCCGCCTCACTCACAGCGGCCCTGTACTTCTGCTCTACAGAGTCCAGCTCAATGTGTACGGTTTCCAACTGTACAACACACACCCACACGCATACACACACACACACACACCCACACGCATACACCCACACGCACACACCCACACGCACACACCCACACGCATACACCCACACGCACACACACACATGCATACACACACACGCATACACACACACACACACGAAGGGGTTAATATGACAGAAGCCTTCTGAAGAAAGCTTGTGTGTGTATTTGTGTGCGTGTGTGTGTGTGCAAACATTTAACCTGAGCTACTTTGGAGCAGTAGTTCTCTCTGAGGGAGGCCACCTCCACCTTCAGGAGCACCAGTTCCTCCTCTCTGGACTGCAGGGAGACGAGCTGCTGCTGACCCCAGAGCTGAGCGCGTGCCAACTGGCCGTTTAGCTCCGCCAGACGCCCCTCAAACGCCCAAGTCTGAAAGTACAACAAGTCAGAGTGTTATTAACTGAACCGTCTGAACTTATCTGTGTCAGAGGCAAGCGCATGTAGTGAGGAGTTAATGCTGAAATTATGAGTATTGGTATTCAGATACTTCTTTGCGCTGTAAAAAAAAACAAAAAAAAAAAAACACTTTCTCAGTAAATCTGTATAAAATAGATATAAACAAAGAGCTCAGTTTGTGATGACACTAAATAAGCTCTAGTTATGGGACGATTACAAGAGAATATAATAGTAGCTAGCTAATCGCTGAGATAAGTTAGCTAATGTTAGTGATATTAGACTAACAGAGATGACAGGAGGAGTTTTAATGAGGGTAAAGATGTAGAGATGTTCCTAGCCCATCTATAGTTGTTTCTTGGGTGTAAATAAGTAAGTAAGTAAGTAAGTAAGTAAGTAAGAAAATAAATAAATAAATAACGTCTTCCTATATTGATTCTATTTATTGGTTTACATGTCCAGAGATACTGCAACAGTAATGTAATATTATGCTTACGTACTGTTATATATAAAATACCATATTTCACATGAGTATGAAATCATTTTAATTGACTGCACAGCAGTATTATCCAAGACATTCATAGTCTTTAATAACAAGAAATAGACACGTAAGGTAGTCAGCTTGCCTGTGTGTGTGTGTGTGTGTGTGTGTGTGAGAGACAGAGAGGGAAAGTGCGTGGGAGAACATTGAGAAGGTCTCACAATGACCTTTACACAATCCCTGAGCACATGCGATGTAGAAGAGAGCCAATAAAGGTAATGAAAAAAAGCAAAGGCAATTAAAGTAGTGAGAGCGCTGTGTGTGTGTGTGTGTGTGTGTGTGTGTAGGTTCAATGACA
Source organism: Pangasius djambal (assembly GCA_022985145.1). Classification (NCBI taxonomy): domain Eukaryota; kingdom Metazoa; phylum Chordata; class Actinopteri; order Siluriformes; family Pangasiidae; genus Pangasius; species Pangasius djambal. Next base: position 2,719,055 of record CM040985.1, on the reverse strand, counting down.
GAACAGACACAGAATGCTCACACAGCTTTGTGCACACATACATGATTACAAAATATTTAATCTATATATCAAAATGCAGGCAGTGCAAACACACACACACACACACACACGCACGCACACTTCAAAATGATAAGTGCTATAAATGCAAACACGTAGAAATACAGCTTCCTCATCTTTTCTCATTACTGGTTCGCTCTGACTCCCCCTGCATGCTCCTGTGTTCTGCACAACCAGCGGCGATCATTAGTGGCCTCGCACCGATCCAGCTGCAGCACGAGCAATTATTTTTAAAAGGCAGAACTGAAAACAGACAATTGACACACGGCACGACACGCACACCCAACACCGATCATTACTCCTGCAATCAGGGCAGAGAAGAAGCGGCTCCGGATGGGGTTTCTGCTCCTCGTTTTTTTATTTTTTTTATTTTTTGGACTGAGGAGTTTGCTGGCCACAAAATGACAAGGCTTCTTTTCCTTGACCAATTAAAGTGGGACAGAGAGTGGGCCTGTGAGCGTGCAGCACTGACAGCACTTAAAGAGGATGAAGTGAAGGCTGAGAGAGCGAGGGAAAGAGAGAGAGAGAGAGAGAGAGAGAGAGAGAGAGAGAGAGAGAGAGAGAGATGAGTCCAGATGACTGAACTGACTGGAGTGCACTCCACTTCCACACTCCGATCGATCCACCGTGTCACACTTCCACACCGCATTCACATCAGCGATTCGGAGAGGAAACAACAGGCCACTCAGACCACACAGAGAAATGTATGTGAGATAGTATAAGAACATACAGTTGAGTCTTGTTTACTTAATATTAATTTATAGCAGTAAGACATCTACAGTGCCTTGCAAAAGTATTCACCCCCTCCATTTTGTAGTGACCTAAAATGCACTAGGACTGTCATGATTCTATACAAAATTGTCCGTTATACTGAAGCGGGTGGAAAGATCAATATACATATCTCAAGTAAAAGTTGTGATTGCATAAGTATTCACCCCTGCTGCTGTTTAAAAAAAAAACAAAAAAAAACACCCCTAAGCAAACAGCATTATGAAGACCATGTGGTCTGGTTTCACATGTTTGCCTTAATAAATAAAGAGATGTCAATGCATATGCTTTCATTTAGCACCGACGGTGTGATTTATTAAACCCGAAAGTCCTTTTTCGACAGTGACTGTGTGTGCAAATGAATACAAATGAAAAGAAGGTATTGCCTGACGTCTCTGTCAGTTGTCGACTTCACCACGTCTCGACAATAAGTTTATCAACGTTATGCCTTAGTCTTTTAAAATCTCTATCAAAACTTCATGAGGAAAAAAACAGTATGAGGAAAACTGGTCTCATATCAGATTATATATAGTGTTTTGGACAGTTTTTCTGTGTGTCTCGTTGCCTGTAACTGGTGTTATACTGGAGCATCATGTTGACTCTTCTGCGATCTGAACTCGCCCCACTGCACACATAAACCTCAGTACAACCCTTTCTACACAACTTGATGTGATTTGATTCACACAATTATTGTTTATAAATCATCCATTAACATGAGTTCTGTTGTCTCGTAGGAAGGAGGTGTCTCACCTCGTCCTGAGAGAGGCGGCTCTGACTGCGCAGCTGCTGCAGCTCTGTACTCAGCTCTGTGTTTCTCTCTTCCTGCTGGATCACCCGCTGCTGCAAGCGTGTCATCTCCTGACTACGCTCAGCCAGCTACACACACACACACACACACACACACACACAGTTGTGTCAGGAATTTATAACATATCGTTACTGTTATGTTGAGAACCAATCTGAGGTTTTTATTAATATTAATAATAACAACAACAACAACAACAACATCAGCAGCAGTAGTACTAGTAATAATAGTAATAGTCGTAGTATTAGTAGTGGTAGTAGTATTACTAGTAGTATTAGGAGTAGCAATAGTAATAGTAGTAGCGGTAGTAACAGTAGTAGTAGTAGTAATAGTACTAGTAGTATTAGTAGTAATTGTGGTAGGAGTAGTAGTAATAATAACAGTAGTAGTAGTGGTAGGAGTAATAGTAATAGCAGTAGTATTAGTAGTAGCAATAGTAATAGTAGCAGTAGTAGTAACAGTAGTAGTAGTAATAGTACTAGTAGTATTACTAGTAATTGTGGTAGGAGTAGTAGTAATAATAACAGTAGTACTAGTAATAGTAATAGCAGCAGTAATAGTAGCGTAGTATTAGTAGTAATAGCAGTAGTATTAGTAGTAATAGTAGCGTAGTAGTAATAGCAATAGCAGTAGTATTAGTGGTAATAGTAGTAGTATTTCAGACTAAAATGTATAAAATACTATTGTATAAAATGTTGGATATATTTTAATATGTTCAAGAGCAGAACCTCTTGGCTGAAAGTCTCGATGCGAGCGTCTCTCTCCTGCAACTGTGCCTGCTTGTCTGCCTCTTCCTCCTGCAGCCTGAGGGTGGCGCTTTGTAGCTCACACACCCGCTCCTGCAGCTACACACACACACACACACACACACACACACACACACAAAAAGACAGGTGACAATCACACGTGGGGTATCTCTGGTCTTTATCATGTGTACCAGAGCATTATTTAAAGCTAACAGCCAGAGGATTTGCTCACACACCAATCAGATGACAGATGCAGTCTGTTATGAGTGACAGATATTAAACTGGAATTACAGAGATAAATTTTCAACTGTAAATGAGCAAGGAGCTGAATCAGATCTGTTAAACTTATTAAAGATTTAGGTTTAAGTTGCATACAGATGAGCAGTCAGCTGATCAATGTGCCTTGCCTTCCTGGGGGCGGGGGGGGGGGGGGGGGGTCATTTCTTCAGGATCTGTGCAAGTTTGAGTTTAGCTAACTCATTCTTTGAGAGGTTTGGAAGTAATTACTATGTTCTGAAGGAGAAATTTGGAGGGAACCTAATCAAATTGGTACGGAATTACCCGTGGAAATACGGGTAATAAAGCGTAATAAATGTGCTACATCTGATTTAAAAAACAAAAAAACCAAAAACAAAAACATTGTTTCGAATGTGATGCATATCTGTATGTACATGAATTTTATAAATATCCATAAAAAGCAAACACAAATGTTTAGGCAGGTGGTATGTGTCACGACTAACATCCATATGAATACCAGGACCCAAGGTTTCCCAGCAAAACATTGCCCAGAGCATCACACTGCCTCCGCTGGCTTGCCTTCTTCCCATAGTGCATCCTGGTGCCATCTCTTCCCCAGGTAAGCGACTCGTGTAAAATAAAGCGTGATTCATCAGACCAGGCCAACTTCTTCCATTGCTCCATGCTCCAGTTCTGATGCTCAGGTGCCCATTGTAGGAGCGTTCGGCGGTGCACAGGGGTCAGCATGGGCGCTCTGACCGGTCTGCAGCTACGCAGCAAGCTGCGCTGCACTGTGTGTTCTGACACCTTTCCATCATAACCAGCATGAACTTTTTCAGTAGCTCTTCTGTTGGCACGCACATCAGTTAGCCTTGGGCGCCCATGACCCTGTCGCCGGTTCACTGGTTGTTCTTCCTTGGACCACTTTTGGTAGATACTAACCACTGCATACCGGGAACACCCCACAAGACCTGACATTTTGGAGATGCTCTGACCCAGTCGCCTAGCCATCACAATTTGGCCCGTGTCAAAGTCTCTCAGAAACATCAAGCTCACTTGCTACCTAATATATCCGAGCCCTTGACAGGTGCCATTGTAAGGAGATAATCAATGTTATTCACTTCACCTGTCAGTGGTTTTAATGTTATGGCTGATCGGTGTATATTTTGACAGTGAGCAAAACGATGATCATAGCGAAATCCCAATCACGGCCACATGTTACAAAATGACATCCAGCCAAACAGTTAATCAAGTTAGATAATTCTCTTAAAATCGGAAGGACATGGGGTGTATCTAATCTGCACATCTATATATTCAGAGATCCAGGTACTTTTAATAAGGGTATAGGTGGAGAGATTTTCAGCAAATAACTATTTTTGATAGATTAAAAATGATGTTTATGATGACAAGGGTTTAAACAGGGATGATGTAAAATGAACAGCATGTGCATGTGTGTGTGTGTACCTGGTTTCTGACTGTTTCCAGGTCAGTTCTGAGCTGATCTCTCTCACACTCCAGGCTGTCCTCTCTCTGACGTGTCCTCTGTACCCAGTCCAGCTGTTCGTGCTGCCGGGCCTGTTCCTGTGCCAGCTCCACACGCAGAGCCTGAGCCGTCACAGAGTGTTCCCTCAGCTTGCGCACACACACGCGCACACACGCGCACACACACACACACACACACACACACACACACACACACACACACACACACACACACACACACACATAGGGCTTAGGGCTTGCAAGACTGATAACTTATCAGCTATGCTTAGTGAGGAGCACACTATTAAAGTAGCCACAAGTGATTTTTAAAAACAGCTAAATAAGTCTCCTGAGTTTGGGTTACTGTTTGTGTAGAGTTGTGTGGGTTCTCACTGTGTTTGCATGGGTTTCTAGGTTCTCCAGTTTCCTTCCAGCTCCTGAAAATATGCCAGTAGGTGGACTGGTGACTCTAAATCACTAGCGAGCAAAATCACTTGGAGCAGCTTTAACGCCAGTCAGTACTGATTAATATGGATCAGTAGAATGTTTTGTAGGTGGCAAGAATTCAGGTATTGAGATGCAGGAGCAGAATCACCGCCTGCGCACGAGCAAGTCACCAGACAAATCGGCACTAGAACGTATACGACACATACAACAATACGTGATGCTGAATTCAAAAACTTTCTGTTTTCCTTGTTCGACCAGGATGAGGAGGTTGTGAATACCTGCTCCTGCATGTGTGTAAAGGTCTCTCTGGTGCAGTTCAGCTCCTCCTGGAGCTCCTGGTTCTCCTGCTGCAGCCGTGAGGCCTCCTGCTGGGCGCTGAGCTGAGCCTGCCTGCTGCAGCCGGCCTCCAGCTTCGCCTGCTCCAGCTGAGTCCTGCAGGTGAAACTAGAGTGTGATGCCTGTCCAGTCTATCATGGTGTACAGGATATTTGGAAACTGGCAATACAAGAGAAATGAGAGTAGAACATTCTGTGACCACAGGACTACAGGCGGGAGGTGAGCGCTGTGAAAAAGCTGGCGTACTTTCATCGCAGCTTATCACACTACAGTCCACACTTCCTCCACAACATCTAATTTGCTTTAATTCTCTATCTCTCTACTGTTTAATCAAGCTCCAGGAAGCTCACTCTGTCTTAATTGGAGCATGATGCCATGCAGAAACGGTGAGCGTGGCAGAAAAAGGTTGTTGGTTGTAATCAGACAAGGCAAGCTTAAACATTTAATGAACGAGCCCTGAAGCTAATTAGAGATGGGTGGAGGATGAGCTCAGCCACCGATGGAGCATGAGGGCCTGAATCACGACTCAGAAAGCATCAAGCGAAGCAGCTAATCCAATTAAAGTCCCATCACATCTCTCTCCACTGTTCTCTTTTATCAGCAACTCAAAATGAGCACAGCATGTAAAATCACTCCACATACAGATGTGTTACAGTGTCACTCATTCATCCTAATGTTCTACTTTCTGCTCTGTAGCCGGTCCCACATGGACTCTCATGCTCCTTGTTTCAGTGGATAATCACCTGGATACTGTAGTTTTGTAGCTCATTCCTGGGCCCTTATTCACAATCTGCTCATGCGGAACATCCTATACATTCAGTAGTTTTTGTCTTTGCTATTCTACACCTGTATATTTAAATATTTATCTCTTCTCACCCAGGAGAGGAAGGTCAAGTCAAGGTTTCTTCACCACACTCAAAAAGTCTCAGAGACTTTTTCCTCGCCATCGTCTCCTCTGCTTTGCTCATCAGGGATCTACATCTTCACCCGGATTTCTGTAAAGCTACTTTGTGACTATGTCTGTTGATAAAAGTGCTGCAGTAGGGTTTCCCAAACTAGGGGTCACGTGATTTACAAATGGGGTCGTGAGATAAACTCGTATCGCCTCATGTTTCGTTTGGTTATTTTAGAAATTAATATTTTTGTGTGCTAATATTTTTAAAAGTTACTGGGAGTCACTTTCAGACAAGCCATGTTTCAATTAATGTGCTATTTTAGTCTTTTCACCAAATTCCCGTCCATCTACCTCCAAACTAGTGTTGCATCTCAAATCACAAACATATGCACTATTCTCGACCGTTATCATGTACTAACACTAATCGGTTTTCCATTACAGTAAGTGTTTGAATTTTAAAAACCGCTCTCGTCACCTTCAAACCTACTGAAACGTCTGTTCTGCATACCAGTGTTCTGGACACTCGAGATTAGTATATACTTTTGAATGTAAGGTGGTGGGATTAGCGTCAGGCCGTATCACACCACCCCGGCAAGGATTATTTTTCCTACAACAACACAACACTTCCCGCTAGACCAGTAAGACAGTACAAGGAATATTCCTTTGGTTTTCAGTCACGTCCATTACACATATTTCACACATATGTTATTGACATATTAAAATGTGCAAATGTTATAGTAGTCCTATATTATAAATCTAAAATAAATTAAAAAATGTAGGGAGGTCAAGGCTTGGGGTCGCAGAAAATTCATAATGTACATTTGAGGTCATTGGGCCAAAAAGTTTGTGAACCCCTGCAGTATAGAAATAAAACCAAATTGAATTTTAGTTCTGGTTCTAGTCATGTTTATCGTGCTGTTTATGTCGTATCACGCAATTCTCTAAAACACAAATGCTGCTTCTCAGTTGAGTCAGTATTTTTGCACATGTACATTTATAAGAATATTTCTAATTTTATCTTTAGTAGCTCTCATAACACAAAATAATTAACTTGTATTAAGAAGTACTACACAGCCTATTAAAAAGGTGATAAATCATGATGTGAGTTTTTAATTAAACGCATGGTATTTTTGTTTAAAGTAGGAACATGTCAAACTGTAACACTCCAAACATGGAAGAACTTAACTCAGTTGAAAAAAGAGAAGGAAAAGAGAAAGACAAAGTCAGGACCTGTCACCAGACTGAGGGTGATGAGGTAGGTATATTATGAAATGCTGTGTCACTTTTTCGATTAGGGGAGTGTGAGAAACCGAGCTTAAAACCATGCTTTCCTTTATACATTTCTCTCTCTCTCTCTGTCTCTCTCTCTCTTTCTGTCTCGCTCATTGACAAACCGACCACGGTAACAGCTAATCGATCTCCCGCGCGATTCCTGAGCCCACCCTCGCCAGGATGATCAATATCCCTGGCAATTAGAATCCCCTATCTGCATGGCTGCAGGGACCTCGCCGCGTCTCCACGGCCCACAAACACCCAATTTAGTCCTCAGCCTATCGCTTAATTACTAAATCCTCCGTAATGCGTATTGGCAGGCGGACGGCGGCGCTTTAGCATTAGCTCCTACGCCTGACTGAACAAGTGACCTTTGGCAAACGGCTGGCTAAGGTGCTGAGAAGTCACTGCTGCATGTCGTCTCATGATTGTTTAAACATCTGATCTCCAGGTGAGGCCGTGAACCGATGAAGACCACGTGTGCGTGGAAATGCTCTGAAGGCTGAGCAGGAGATAACAGCCAGAGAACATTCCAGATTGAATGGAATTTAATTTCAGCTTCCCCAAAAATCAAATCTCCCCAATAATTGTGGAGAGGATCTGCTTTCTTCATTCCACGTGTGGTACAGAATTCAAATGAGAGTCGATGTGCACTTACCTCACTCCGATATTCACCGAGTGAGTGTGTGTTTGAGGTGTACCTGCAGTCGTGGAGCTCCTGCTCGCTAGATTCCAGTCTCTGTTGGACTCTCCTGAGCTCGGCATGAAGTCTCCTCTGGCTCTGCTCAGATCGGACCACCTCAGCTACTCGTTCTGCCAGCTGCTCCTGCGCTCGCTGTTGCCCGCCCTCCACCAGCAGCACCTTCTCCTCAAGACGAGCCAGTTCCTGCGCTGGAAGGCCAACACACACACACAAACACACACACACACACACACACACACACAGAGGGAAAATAAGTTTTGCATGCAAATATGGTATAAATGCTGTCCAGTCACTGTAAAACATTTATTCATAAAACATAAAATGATCAGTTACTACTTGACAAATACTCATATATTACCACCCGGGTTTCTCACCGCCGTCTCTGCAGCTGCTCCGGGCCTCCTTCAGCTCGTCACGGATCTGCAGCAGCTGTGTGCGGAGCTTGCCGCACTCGTTCTCCTTCTCTCTCTTCTCTTTCTTGGCTTGCCGGAGTTCTGCCTGTAGAGCCTGAATGGTGGCGGCGTGCCTCTCTGCCTCCGCCGCCTTGCCTCGGATCTTATCCCGCGCCTGGACCAGGTCTGCCTCAGACTGCCTCAGAAGCGTGTCTCTTTTCTGCACGGCCTGCGGGACATGGCGACGCACACTCGTGAGCTTATTTACACGTACCGCATGCTTTGTGTGTCAGGAGAATGACACCCTAGCTAAGAGTTTCTTCTTAAAATCTATTCATCAAACAACTAAAAGGAACATCTGCGTTTCCTAAGGTACTCCTATGCTTAGAGAACGGCCGAGGTTGACCTTGATGCTACTGATGTTACACGTACATGTGCCACATTGTTTGCTCATGAGATCAATTTCATTTCATTTAACTAGACTATTGATTATCAGTGTGTAAAGATGGAAAAGAAAGTCGACTGTCGGGTGATGTGCTTTCTGGGGAAGGCGCTGATGTGTAAAATGGCTCATTCACAGATATTCACAGTTCATATAACTGCATTGGCTCATGTGGGCGAATTGTCAAACCTTGATCTCGGATGGTGCTGCATTACTAGTAGATGATTGACTGCATTTCTCAACTCCACAAAATCCAAATAATACCTTTTTAAAAGCTTGCTGTCATTGAAACACATTAACCTTGAATGTACTATTAAATGCCAGTAGCGAACATTCAGGATTTTTCATGAAACATGTAGCTGATGCTTGTAATAGAAGAAGAGCAATAGAAGAAGCTGGCCTTGTCAAAACTCTGTGTCTGTGTTTGCTTTAGCCTTAGCCAAGCTATCTGTGTGTGTGTGTGTGTGTGTGTGTGTGTATACCTGCTCTTTCTGTACACACTGCCTATGAGCTGCCTCTAGTTTTTCCTCCAGTTCGGTGACTCTGAGCTCCAGAGCGTCCACGTCAGCCTGTCTGCTCTGAGCCTCACACACAGCATCAGCCTGGAGCTTCCTCATCAACTCCTGCAGCCTTCGCACCTCTGACACACACACACACACACACACACACACACACACACACACACACACACACACACAGAAATTAACCCATAGGGCATTGCAATATCGTTAGAATTGTGAGAAGTGTCATTTTTTTTTTGTTTCGTTTTTTCGTAACTGTAATCCAGGTCTAAAATGACAGAAATGTTCAGCATTATCTCTTGCGCATGGTCTAATATCCCATATGTAATAAACTAAAAGAACAAAACAGAATTTCTGTTCATGACTGCAGGGTTTCAGTACTTCTGACTCGCTGAGGGAGAATGGTGGCATCATTGCTGATGCAGTTTCGCCAAAATCTCAGGAGAAAAAAAAAAAGCATTCAGCTTGGCACTGAAATCTCTTCATCGTCGTGTTTTCATTTCTAATATTTAATCACGTTTGAAAATAATTTGAATATACTTTTCTGTTGAATGTGTATCATGAGTGAGAGAATGAAAGAAGGAGAGTGCGCGAGACACAGAGAGAAAGAGACAGAGATAGACAGACAGAGAGAGGGAGAGTGAAAGGGAGAGAGAGACAGGAAGTGAGAGATAAAGAGAGACAGAGAGAAGAGTGAGTGAGAGAGGGGAGAGACAGAAAGCATGAGAGAGACAAACAGAGAGTCGGACAGAGACAGAGAAAGCGAGGTTGAACTTGAAATGCAGAGCTCCCCAGCCGTACCCACATGAGAAGAGGTCAGTTTCAGCGGCGTGAGCTGCTGAAGGAAGGATGGAAGAGCGTTTGGCAGACGATTAGCAGACAGAGAGCAGGAAGTCGCACTCACCCGCCAGGCTGCCATCTCTGAGCTGCTTCTGCGCCTGTACTTCCTCTTTGAGCTTCTCCAGCTCTGAGTGACAGGTTCCAGAGTGCTCCAGGGCCTGGGACAGCGCCTGGACCCACACACACACACACACACGTCACATCTATACTCGTGCCTCTGTGAAGGCGCAGAGAAGCTCGAGGCATGAGAGCGGTCCACTTGAGCGGTGAAACCCCCTCACTGCCCTCAGGCCGTCTCTCCACCTCACCTCTCCTCTCACTTAATGTCCACTGCACATGCAAAATGTCCCATGCATACACACACCGACTTCCTGACAGGTGTCACCTCAAATCTGACGACAAGACCAGGAAGTGTACGTGTCCCATCTACTAATCATAACACCGACCTGGAGCTCGCGTGTGTCATGTCAGATGTCAGTGTGTATAACCTGCCACCTCTCCTTTCATTTACTCCATTTCCTTTTTTGAACTGGATGTAAAAACTTTTCTGTTCTCAACACTTTCAATATCCCTTTTCCATTTGTTAGGGCATTTTTTGGCTAATTTTTCCTTCCTGTATATTTTCTCTAAGATGCCTGTAAAATATTATTATTATTATTATTATTATTATTATTATAATTTTTTTATTACTACTACAAGGTTTGAATGGCAAGAAAGAGAGAGACAGGGAGAGAGAGAGAGAGACAGCAAGCAAAAGAACAAGCGAGTGAGAGACAGGGGAGAGAGACAGTGAGAAAGAGGGAGAGAGAAAAACACAGAGAAAAAAAGAGTTACAGAAAGAGAAAGAGAGACTGTGGGAGAGATAGACAGAAAGAGACAGAAAGAAAGAAAAAGGGATAGAGGGCAACAAAAAGAGAGAGACAAAGAGAGAAAGACAGAGAGCAAAAGAGACAGAAAGGTAGTGAGTGAGTGAGTGTGTGTGTGTGAGCGAGTGTGTGAGCGAGTGTGTGTGTGTGAGTGAGTGAGTGAGTGAGTGTGTGAGCGAGTGTGAGTGAGTGAGTGTGTGTGTGTGTGTGTGTGTGTGTGTGTGTGTGAGTGAGTGAGTGAGTGTGTGTGTGTGAGTGAGTGTGTGTGTGAGCGAGTGTGAGTCAGTGAGTGAGTGAATGAGCAAGAGTGTGTGTGTGTGTGTGTGTGTGTGTGCGTGCCACTCACTGTACCTTTGACCTATGCAGATTAAAACAGCAGTAAATAACTTCGAATGAACTGAGGGCTAAATAAAAACTACAAAAAAGAGGGGAAAAAATAAAAATAAAAGGAAAAAAAAAGGAAAACGGATGGCAGGCAAGTTCGTGGCAGAAGTTGATGTCTGACCCTCCCTCATTTTACCCCATTAAAATAACGAGGTGTCACGAGGCTGCGGTTCGGTGGCTGACACCCGTCAGAACAAATCTATATTTCATGGGCACTTACAGATGTATAAATAGCCAAATGAGGGGCTGTAAGTGTGTGTAAAATGCCACTAAAAGGTTGCTGGTGGATGGTGGTACTGTCGGCACGGCCAGCGGGTAATCAATCAGCGGCCGGTGGCAGGAGAGGGCCACTAAATCACGCTGATGCTAACACGGAGCTGCAGCTACAGTAAGACGCCACTGCTTCACCTGATACGACAGCCTGACGGATCGCTCCACTACAGTCCATTAAAGCTCAACGACGCTGCCACAACAAACTATTAGTCACACGGAGCCGGGCCGAGACTGTCAGGATGGGGCTCGGGATGGAGCGGCTGAATTTTGACACGCACACAGTCTGCGTTCAGTTTGAGGAAGTCACCTGTTCCAGTTCGCGGATGCGACAAATTTGGGAATCGTAGTCTGACTGGGAGTGTATGTGAGTCGCTCTGTAAAGAGAGAAATCAGACTGGAGCTTCAGCGCAGCCTCCTCCTTCTCTTCCACCTGGAAAAGTGACAGAATCACAGATTTAATACATTTATTAAAAGAATATTCAAAGTTTTTTCAGCCTTTGCATCTGTACGTGCTAAGAAAGAGCTGAAAGATCCCTTAATAAACCTTTAAACGATGCAGCTCTATAGCACAAATTCAGAACTCCCGTAGCAATAAAGGTGTGTGGATGAGACAGACATGAGGAAAAAAAAAAACCTCACCAAATCTGCTCTTATGGCATTTTATCCAATTTCAGCACTGGAACATAACAGTAAAATTATTTCTGGTTATTTTACAGCAGCAGTTCCCAAACTAGGGGTCGATGTTTACAAACAGGGTTGTGAGAGAAACTCACAATCTCTTCTTCTGTTTCATTCAATGTACAAATTAATATTAGAAATATCAAAGATGAATTTGATGTGCTAATATATTTAAACGTTACTGGGAGTCACATTCGGACAAGCATTTTCGATTTGAGACGCAGCTCATGACAACAATCATGACAACAGCGGATCGTTTTAAGAGAGCCGGAGCTCTTCAACGTCGCTTTGCATAAAACCTCGAAGCATTTTATAGTTTGTCTCGGAAACCTGATGAACAGGAAGGTTTGGGCTCTGACATGCCGTCTAGTGAATGGTTTTTAGTCACTTATGTGACACATACGTATGTTATTGACATATGTACACTTCAAATATTACAGTATTATAAACTATAATATAATATAATAAATCTGGAATTAAAAAAATGCCCCTAAAGCCCTTTCACATTCATTTTTAAAGTTGTATTACAATCTCTGTCTTATGTGTAATGAGGTATTATGTTAAATTGGGCCTTTTCCTCCAAATAACATCACTTCCCAGAAACACAGACACGTCTATTTATCCGGGATAAAAAACATCCTTGTGGAAGGACATTGTGTAATGTTGGTTGTACTGCGTCTTTTCCAGTCTGTGAATTATTCTGACAGCTGTGGAGAATTCAAGGCTGCGTTCCAAACTGCACATTAAGCTGTAATGACACCACCAGTGTACTGACCCACTATTTAACATGAGAGTATGTGGCTTAGGATAGAGGTGTGTATAGGGGACTAGGATCCTACAGAACACACACACACACACACACACACACAAAAAAAATAATGATGATACAAAAAAAAAAAAAAAAAAAAAAAAAAAGACAGGAGAGAGCAGTTTTTATTTTTATGAAAGTGAGAGCTGGCAGTTGGATATAAAACTCAACACACAAAAAAGGCTATGTTTATTAATGTGCATTCATTCATTCATTCATCTGTAGTATCTGATTTATCCTGGTCAGGATCACTGTGATTTAAATGAGTAATTTATTTATAAAATTATTTGCGATTTAGAAAATTTCGCAGGCAGGAACAGATAAGAAATGTCTCGTGCACTTCGTTTCATCACTTCATAACAATATAGTGGTATAAGAATAAAATTGTGCACATCAATGTGCCAGTTATTATCATCAAGTAGCAAATGTAAGAACAAATCCTCTCCCCTTTCTTTAACTAGCTTTAGCCGGCTAGCTCACTCTGTTGGTTGTGTGAGTCAGTAAAGGTGATCTAAGAGCTCTGAGACAGGTTACAGCGAGCTAGCTGAACAACTTTATCAACATGTGTGCATCAAGTGTGTGTATTCTTACCAAATGATCAAAAAGGATACTTCTCTAACACTAACTAATAAACAATACTGTCTCACAATACACAGTGATTAGATGTCCATCTTCCTGTCTCTCTTCGTCTGGTCTCTCTCTCTCTCTCTCTCTCAGCAGGCTGAAAGTTTACTAGGTGCTCAGTTAAAGACAGTTTTTGAGTTTTTGGGATCACATGTAAAGTCATGCATATTCACTAGCGGGTTATGACTGGAAGACCTGTGTGCATGTGTGTGTGTGTGTGCGCGAGATGTGGACTAAATTGAAGAGAGCAGGATCAATACAGCCTCTGTGTGATACAACATCTAGAGGCTGCTAATGGAGCGATGACCCCTGTTCTGAGAAGAAGAGGAATGAAAAGGGAGGAAATGTCAAGCTGGAGAAAGGGAGGGGCTTGTGTCCGTCTATGTGACATTCACACAACATCAAAGAGTGTCACGTAATCCAGAGCTTCTCAAACAACTACAAATCAATACAAACTCCAACTCCCAGAATCCTGTTGGAGAGGATGTCCGCTTTCTCTCTCACTGCTCACCTGCAAATCCTCTTTCCAGTGCTAACATACTCTAATGTAGCTGCTTAACGTTTTCTGTCCTGTCCATGTGTTGACACACCAAGTCGAGACACTCGGCACTCGACACACACACACACACACACACACACACACACTTAAAGACAGATAGGCATCACGATTTCTAAATCTTTTTTTTTTTTTCTTCTCCAGTATTTCATGCCCATCACGTCATACTGGCTTCATGCCATGCGAATACCAAACCCGAGAAGGTGCAACCTCCAGGACTCATTCTGACCTGACCGCGCAGGGTGGCCATGTTGTCTCGGAGTGTGTCAATGACCAGCTCACACTCCCGCGCGTGGGCGTGGCTTAGCTCCAGCTCCCTCTTTGTGTCTCTCAGCTGCCGGCTCAGAGCGGTCAGGGCCTCGTCACCGCTCTCCAGCTGAGCACAGCGCACCTCCACATCGCCCCGTAGAGCCACGATCTCCGCCTGCAGACGCACCACCTGCTCCTCCCGCTGCACCACCTGAACACACACACGAACATACAACACACACGTTTAAAAAGCATACACAGACACACACTACTAACACACCACTGGCCTAAAGGTCGTCTGACTCATACCATCACCAGCGTGAAGCGTAAACGGCACAGAAATGCATAAAAATCACACTGTTCTACGTTCTATAACGTTTGAACTTTATTTCCAACCGTCTATAACAAATGTTCTGATCGTGTAACCGAGAGCTTTGCGCAGGATTGGCAAGTTTTATTGCGATTATTTCAGTTTATACCACATGCAATATTTCATAAAGAACTCAGTTAATTCACGTCCCCCAAATAGAAAGCAATGACATTTAAATACAGCAGAAAAAGGTTTTCTTTGTAACAATTACATTTCTAACATGTAGTCTAAATGCAAATCAAGTTCAGTTAGCAAATAAGCAAATCCATTTAAATGGGAAGAGAAGGCAAAATGAGTTTGCTTAAGACATTTTTCAACTATGTTTTTCGTTTTTTCTCCTTTTTTGTTCCTTTAACCTTGAACATATTGATTGTGATTGTGGACTGTCTTATTCTTTGTCTGATTTTTAATCTTTTAGGTAAAGTACTTTGAGACTTTGAAACACCTGAGCTCTGCTCTGCCTCCGCTCCTCCTCGTGGCTCTGCAGCGTGCTCTCTAGCTCTGCGATCTTGCTCACACAGGTCTGGTATTTCTGCTTGTAAATCTGCACGGACTCGCTGAGTGGCTGCAGCCGGGCCTCTGCATCCGACGCCGATCTTTGAGCCTCGAGTAGATTGGCCTTCAGCCGAGTCAGCTCTGAGTCCTGAGAGCGTAGAGCTGCTTCCTTACAGGAGACCTGGCAACATAACAACACACCAACACACACGCATACACACTGCTCAGTAAGAACATAACAGAAGAATCTGCACTCTGTAGCCTTTTAATTTTAATTTTGAGGCGCAGGTATGAGTGCTATCCTGGGTTATCCAGTGTTATCCTGGGTTTTGGTGTGTGTTCACATATACAACGTTTAGTCCATTTGAATGGAACCCTGATGAAGGATGAAAGATGAGCTTTAGTCTCTAACTGAACACCTAAAAGGTGACCATGTAGGTAGGAGTATGGAACAACAAAAACACTAGTAAATGGCTCATATGTAAGAGGTTCACCTCGTCCTCGGCGTCTCTCTGCTGTCTCTGCGTCGACTCCAGCTCTCTGTGCAGCCGCTCCAGATTGGCTCTGTGCTGATGGAGGCGACTCTGCTCCTCCCGCAGCTCACTCCTCAGCTCACACACCTCTTTCTCACGGCTCTCCCTTTGGCCCTGCGCCTCCTGCTGCCACTGGTGTACCTCGGCACCGAGTTCACACAGCGCCTCCCGCTGGCTCTCACACTGAAATGCAGCCACTGGCATTAATTTTTTTTATAAACATGCAAGTATACAAGATACATTAACATTCTGACTTATAGCTCAGTTGGAATAATAAAAAAAGTCTTCACACAAAAGCATTTTGTTAAATAGTATGAAACGATTACAATAAGAAAGAAATCAAAGTTCATGTTAATAGGTTTAAAATGTTTAATATGCCTTAATACCAGTAAAATAACTACACCTGGTCAAGAAACAGCTCTACACCCAAACACTCATTAAATATACAAACTACACATGAGTATGCAAATTTGGAAACGCCCCCAATGTTCCTTATGGCATCACTAAAATCATTAATATAAGCTAACTGAGCTAGCTGGGTAGCTATCTGCTAGTAAACAAGCTCACCTTTCTCAGTATCGGGAACATTTCATCACTGATTTATTCAACTTCAGTCAAACCTGTTAAATTATAATGTTACCACGACAACCACTATCTGTTCATCACAATCATTAACAGCTCTACTCAGATGTTATCCTTGAACATGATTCAAGGATATATATATATATATATATATATATATATAAATATATATAAATAGATCTGGTAATATATATGTATGTATGTGTGTGTGTGTGTGTGTGTGTGGGTGTGGGTGTGTGTAGCCCCGCCCCAAAATGAGTTTTAAATGAACACTAAGACGGTAATAAATCTGATCCAAACCCTGAAGTCTACATTAACTGAATCAGCATGCTGAGGAGGGTACAATTTAAACGTCACACTTTTGAGCTCAGAAGGAGTTTAAGACGAGCATTTCTCCAGCGCACAAATACGAATGATTTTAAAAAACACTCTCCTCGGGAGTCAGGAAAGAGCTGAGTGTCATCAAAAAAAAAAAAAAAAAGGGCATTGTTAGTGAGCGAGTATAAGGAGATTTACCACATGTTGATGTTACGTTAATATTTCACTGCCAATACTCCAAGGCAGCAACGTAACTAAATATAACAGCGTGTGTATGTCTGGAACGCTCACCGGTACGTGATGCAACATCTCATTTGAACTGTACAGTCAAGTCACACAAGCACACAAGTCTTGACTTTCTATCTCCAAATCTACAGCAAAATCAATCCACCTCCTCATCACCAGAGCTACACCAATCTGCATTACTGAGAATAATAAATCCAGAGAGCAAGCTAGGCTAGCAAGTTAGTCAATACTAGCTAGAACTGGTAGCACAAGATACTAGCCAGAAAAGTGTGAAACACGCATAGCATGACTGCCGATGTTACGGTAACGTTGACATTAAATTCAGTTTTTCACATTGCACATAAATTTATTTTGGATAGCACTACTTAAATGGAGATTTAGTGTACATGTAAACAGTTTATTCGAAGTCTAGAGTCAAAATGAAATTCATTCGGATTGACGAAAATGTTTGCGTGTAATCACAGCCACAGATACGCGTGTGGTGGAGAGCGGCGAGTCCTGCTCGCTCCGACAAACGCTCCTGTGGCACTTTAATGACAGCAGTTCGGCATTAGATTATTAGACTCCGGAGTGTAATATGCCAGATGGGATGATATTATTTTTTTTCCTCCCGCTGATGATGCATTACAAAAATAAGGAGCAGTGGAACAGCTGTCTCGTCGGGGAAAAGTAATAAATCACACCGGCTCACTCAAAACATCCAAACACACCCATACACACCACACATACATACATACACACACACACAATACGATATTAGCTTTGTTTGATTTATTCAGCTTGGTGTCCCCTCGGCATGGTGGTGTAAAACACACGCACGGGGGGGGAGAGAGAGAGAGAGAGAGAGGGGCAGATTGGTCTGCATTTACCTTGCGAGCGTCATTAAGAGCGCTGCACTAATTGTGTTGTTTTAAGAGAGTGAAATCCGATAATGACTCCATTAGTGACTCGGCTGCAGCAATGTCTCTCAGGGGCGACGGTGAGAGGACAACAGGAGTGTGTGTGTGTGTGTGTGTGTGTGTGTGTGTGTGTGTGTGTGTGTTGGGTCTTAACTGAGAGAGAAGGAAATAAAGAGAAGAGTGGGGAGCAGGAACACAGAATAAATGAAATAAGAGGCGAGAGAATAAGCAGAGACGAGGAGAGACGGCGTGAACATTCCTTGCGGATGAAAGCGAGAGAGAGAGACAGACGGACGGAGAGGAGGACAGACGGATAGAGAGTCTAATCAATATTACACTCATGGCTGCATACATTACCGCATCAATCAGTGCTAAGCTGCGGTGTAATTTTCTAACTCCCCTATTTCTCTCTCAACCTCATCACACAGACAGACAACACCCCATGGCTATTTCTGATGAGTTTCAGTGGCTGAGAGAGAGAGAGAGTGAGAGAGAGAGAGAGAGAGAGAGAGAAGAAAAAAAGAAAGCTGTTTATGGAGCTCTCGCTCTCTCTCCCTCTCTCTCCCTCTCTCTCTCTCTCTTTCCACCACTGATTAATTTCCAAACTCGGCCAGCAGTGCCATTAGCATAAAATTTCCATGGATCAAGCCCCTGCAATGAAACTCCTTCATCAAGTCGCTTGTCAAACATAAAAATTTCAAATCTCATTTTGTTTCTAATATCATTTTCATACTGACAAGACGAGAAGGGGTGTGTATGTGTGTGTATGTGTGTGTGTGTGTGTGTGTGTGTGTGTTCGCAGAGGGAAAGGACAGGACAGAAGGAGAGACAGAAATGGGATGCTCTCAGGCACAGCACAAACTGAGTTATCAAACAAAATTAAAAGAGCTGTGAGCTGCTTTGCAAGTGTCAAGTGTTAAATGGGTCGACTTTTTTTTTTGGTTGAAGGCCAGAAATGGGGTTCAACACGGAGTCCAGCTGCTCGACATGGAGCCTCTTTATGCTCTTTCAGATAAAGAGGGCCCTCGCTCATCCTCTTTGCATAATGCTGCAACCAACCAAACACACACACACACACAAACACACCCTCCAGAGCAGTGAGGTTTTTTAATCCTGCAGATATTTCTGTTTGTACCTGTCTGCAGTATTTTCTGATAAACTCGGCTGGTCCAATTCCCAAATATAATTTAAAATAAGCGATTTAAACACTGCTAAAAGTGTATTTTTCAAAATGACAACATCTAGGCTACATGCTTTTAGCCTATAACAAATCAGGAATCATTTTAAACTGAATGCAAATAGTAGAAAAAATTGTTTTATTAATTGTCCTGTTCTCATTGGATTCAGACTCCGGGAACACTGGACGTGAGGCGGGAATACACCCTTGATGGGAAGCCATTTCATCAGATTCCCACACTAATTTACACCCAGTGGCAACTTGGAGTCAGCAATCCACCTACTGGAATGTTTTTGGGACGTGGGAGGAAACCGGAGAACCCGGATGAAACCTACATGGGAGAACATTCGAAACTCCACACAGACAGCAAAGCAATCTCCCGACTGAATCGGCGACCCTGAAACTGCGCCGCCCTTTTCATATTATTGTTATTTGTTTCATTTTCTTCTAATTTAATTCCATTGATCTATTCAATATCATTATTAGTAGTAGTTGTAATATTTATTATTACATTCTTCCTTTTACTGAACCACTTTTTCAGCTGGTCTAAAAAAAAAAAAAAAAAAACCCTAAAAAAAACCCCTAAAAAAACTAACTAAGGAAATGGAGGAACTTGAGGAGGAAATGATCAGGCAGCACTGCTATATTTTCTTGCGCTTACGTTCCAAAACTGTAACTTTCTGGTTCCCTCCATCTCACCAAAGCACACTCTCACACGCTCTCCGATACCTCCTACCATTAATAACAGCAATTTCCATACCTTTACTAAACTCACACACACCCCACACACACACACACACACACACACACACACACACACACACACACACACACGCCACGCCGCCCCTGAAGATAGTCATTAATTATGAAAAATAGCACTGCTCTGAAGGAGTGGTCCATTGTTTAGATTTAATAAGGATACCGAATCGATGCGATTGAATCAATCTTCTCTAATTAAAAAAGCGCTATATTGTGAACCAATCAAGGTGCATAAATGAGATTAAAATAAATGAAGGAACCGTGCCACGAGCTACAGCGCCTAATTAAATGAGGCTAATTGGAATTCCACGGCGATGTGTGCTTCGCTGATGCTGCGTCCATGAGAGCGTAGGGGTGGTCTGCTCCCGGGAGATCTGTCCTACTGTAAATATACTCCCGTTATATTCTCACACACACACACACACACACACACACACACACACACACACACACACACACACACACAAAACACATGACCAAACACCAGCTAAACAATCCACTGCTGTTTTAGTGTGACCTCAGCAGCATGATGTGTTGCACCCAGTCTGTTCTTGTGTACTGTAGTGGTTGGTGGTATAAATGAGAAATTGGTAAAAGATTGAAGAATCGAATTGTGTTAAAACATCACAAAAATTGTTGTTTACACAACTTCAAGGTGCGTAAGCATTATGTGTACAGCAGTGGAACATTTCAAGACACAAGTATGCAGCAACCAACAGCACAATTACTGTGTTGCTTTGGCCACGCCCCCTGATGCCAGAGCGTTAAACAGAAATTCGCCATTATATATTATGAAGTCCATATAGTACACAACAGTAGAAGGGATTTATTTATAATTGCACTATCTGTTGCACCCAGATGAGGATGGGTTCCCTTTTGAGCCTGGTTCCTCTCAAGGTTTCTTCCTCATATCATCTCAGGGAGTTTTTCCTCGCCACCGTCGCCTCTGGCTCGCTCATTAGGGATAAATTCACATATTTACAATATATTTTTTGTGAATCCATTTATTTCTGTAAGGCTGCTTTGTGACAACGTCCATTGTTAAAAGCGCTATACAAATAAAATTGAACTGAATTGAATTGAATGAACACTTTCTGTTTTGGCACCACCAACTGACTGACTGTAGAACAGCACCCTTTCTTTTCTTTTTTTTTTTCCCCCCTCGAGGCTGACATTTGCTTTCGCTTTCTTTATAAAAGATTCCAGCCTTGTTTTAAGTTTTAAAATCACAATTTCTATAAAATGTGTGCACAAAATGCGTCGCATGCGCTGCATTAAATGTTGTCTGAATAGCAGTGTGAGATCATTACGGTCATTACGCTGAATTTACTTTCATGCACGCAATGTAGCAACCAACAGCAAAATGATTACGCTGTTTTAACCACGACAGAGCATCAAAAAGAAAGTAACCATCACATTGACATGCAACAGATAGAGTGGATGTGCGTCTGTTAAATGTACATGAGAAAAATCAAAATGAAGACGGAGAGCTGGAGTGATGAATATGAAAAATGTAACAGGGTATTATTCATTTAACAGGATTTTTGCACAGCCAGTGGACTGGTTTGTTTTATCGCTGTGTAACCATCCAGAACATGGAGAATATCACGATATAAAATGAAAGAAATCGATAATAAGGTGATGTATTGGTGTTCTCACCTGTGTATGAAGATTTTCTTTTTCTAACTGAAGCAGAACGTTTTTCCGTTTTTCCTCCTCGAGCGTCTCCTCCCTCTGATTCAGGAGCTTCTGTAACCTTCTCACTTCCTCCTCCAAGGTCGTGACCTCCTCAGCTTTAGATTTCACCTCCTGAACCTGGCCTGCGAGCTACAGACAAACAACGCACACGTGCACAATCTTTATTTAGCTGCCGTGTTTTGTAGGACACATTAAATTCAACAAGCAACAAGTAATGTAATCAAAGCAGGGCAGAGAATTACAGTAAATAAATAATGAGAATGATGGGAAATGAGGAAATCTGGCACTAAAGCTGTTACACTACTGCCGTGCGCTGTAGCGGCGGTCGGTTAATGACTCTCACCATCCCATGCATACAGAGTACGTCTAATTTTTATCCAGCAGCACACGCAATGCAAGGAAGTGAACAAAAAAATGTGTATTAATGGCCACATCATCTCAGTCACGGGATGAATGAGGACACATGGCGCTTCACATGAGAATTTAACGCTCCTTATTTGGGAAGAGGTTCAGTGTGAACAGAAGCCAGCGTTTAAATCGTGGGAACACCGTCAT
Organism: Pangasius djambal; assembly: GCA_022985145.1. NCBI lineage: Eukaryota > Metazoa > Chordata > Actinopteri > Siluriformes > Pangasiidae > Pangasius > Pangasius djambal. The sequence goes on along the minus strand of CM040985.1, from coordinate 2,697,042 downwards.
GGAAATCCACAATGAGATCTGGTTTGATTCCGGCTAAACAATAAAGAACAGAAAAAAACACTAAAGAAATGTCATTTACGAGTCAGTCAGGAGCAGACACTCAGAATACAGGTTATAGAATGAAATAAATCCTCCGTGTTCATTTGTTTTATGCCATGGTGCTGTTAAATACTCGATTCTGATTGGTTAGAAGATGTTGATTCATTTTCTATAACAGCAGCTCTCACAGTAGTGTAGCTTAAAATCACAGGTTTATATTAAGACGCTCGTTCTAATATGTTAGTAACAGCTCGTTCACAGGGACTTTTATTGTGGATACTCCTCATAAACTGATTAAAAATGTGTTTAATTTTCTGTAAGGAGATTCATATTTCACATTTATGGAAGGAGTCTCTAGTGTCAGCGCTTTATAACAGTCAGAGGTAAAGCTGTAACTTTTCCAACATCTTCAGGACAGAGGAGTTTACACTTTGTTGTTTGTCGGTAGCACGACAAGCTGTTTTTTTTTTTTTGTCTTATTATCTTCAAGAAAGAGAAGTAAAGAGAAACGGGTGAGGGAACGACTTTATAGCTGCTATACCATGGGTGAGAACTAACTTGTTTCAAGGATGTTCCAAAACATTAAATGTAACAATAAATGGATAAAATGTTTTTTAATTAATAAAAAAAAAAACTGTAATCGTTGGCAAACCGATGTGGTATAAGAGAAATAAAACACTTCAGGAGGACATGCTGTTATAGGAAAATATTCGACTTTTATGTGGCAACAGTAACTTCGCTTCATCACACCACCCAGTCATTGATTAATTTCCTCTAACAGCATGACACGGAGTGTTTTATTCCTTACAAACATCACATCCTGTGTTACACGAGTTTTACGGTAAATGTGAATGAAAGTCCAGTGAGACATCGTCTAGAGGTCATTAATGATAAATGTATGACAATGTCCCATGTTCTGAACACAAAACAGATTTTAACACTACGATTAAATACCAAAACACTCCTAAATCAAAGCTAATGCAGACTCTTCCCTTTCAAACTCTTAAGTGCTCGGAAAACCAGACAAACACAAACAGGACAAATATTAAATAGAACATATTTCTGCACGTACAAACACACACAAAAAAACCTTTAATGTTCTCCGAGCTGTGATCACTTTGCAGAATTAATTATGGCATGTGTGTACGCAAGTGTGAAATTACACAGAATTCCGAAGCGTGTAATTACAGGCAACACAGTAAGCAAACAATGGGCTGTAAAAGCAGGCGAGCGTGCCAGGACGAGGGGGGGGTTTATCTGCGATCAAAGCCCATTGTGGTCCTGCATGGACTGCTGCAGAGCTGCGTCCGTCCCTGAACCATCGCCTTCACTGTAATTTCACCAAAAACACTCTCTGAACTGTCTTTCCAGGCTCTTGTGGCGCAAAGTTTTTAAGAAGAGGACAAAGGAAAAGTAGATTTAAAAAAAAAAAAAAAAAAAAAAAAAGTAAATGAAACACACACACACCCATTCTCTTGCTCACTTTCCCCCTCCATTTCGTTCCACCTTCATCTTCAGATTAAAAAGACGTCTCCGTCTGAGTCTCAGAAAATACTATATAAAGGAATGACTAACTAGCCTGATGCCCTCCTTCCCTTCATGCTAAAGTGTTTTTTTTTTTTTTTTTGGGGACGGAGACGAATGCCCTTCAGCAAAAATGAATTTTCCAATCGCAGTTAGTTCTGCCATGAATAAATAAACAAATGAATAATTGAGAGGAGCGACATAAATAAATAACATCACAAACATTTCACCGGAGCTCGTAAGCATTCAGCAGATAACTGGAGCTGCATGCTAATGATAAAAAAGCAACAGGGGAGCAGGTTCTGTTGCATTATTCAACGTTCCATCATCGAAAAAAGAAGAAAACACAAATATAATTTTATACACACACACATACATATATATATATATATATATATATATATATATATATATATATATATATATATATATAAAATAATAAAATCAAGGAACTCAAAAGGTTCAGTTGGCATTGAAGTGACAGGACCGTCCTGTTTATAACACGCAAGGACACTCAGGAAAACAAACTAATAACCGGTCAGAGATGAGCGAAGAAAACTGCGAGGGCTTTCTGCTCCAACTGACAGACAGACAGACGTAAGATCCATGGTTAAGCCTCACTGTGCCCTCGATCCTGCCCTTCCACGGGCCTGCCGAGGCCTCAGAATGCCCCGGAGAGCTCTGGCTTGGTGCTAAGCATGTTCTGGTCATCGCAGGCTTTCACAACACTGCACGCACATGTACGGAGAATTTCAAAGCAGTCGATCAGGTGCAGGGTTCTCCGCTCTCCGCTGTTTACTTTCATGTTCAATTTGCAGGGAGTGCTCTTGGAATGAAGGATAGAATTGATTTTATAGGTTTCTCCTGTTTACCGTCTCTCTCTGACCAACACAGAGGAGGGGAGAGAGATGAGAAATGAGAACCCTGAGGGGTCTTACAGACCTTCAGAGAGGTCTAATAATAATAATAATAATAATAATAATAATAATAATAATAATAATAATAATAATAGAATAATAAGAAGAAAAATAATAAGTAGAGGAAAAAGAGAAAAAGAAGAGGAAAGAGAAAGAACAAGTCAAAGAAGAAAAAAGAAAAGAGGAAGAAGAAGAGAAGAGAAAGAAAGAGGAAGAAGGAAGAACAGGAAAGAAATAGAAAGAGAAAGGAGAAGGAGGAGGAGGAAGTAGAAAAAAGAGGAACAAGAATGAGAACGAGAATTAGAAGAAGAAGAAGAAGAAACAGCAAGGGAAGAAGAAAGGAGGAAGATGAAATGGAAAGAGGAAGAAGAAGACAGCTAAAGATGAGGAAGTAGAAGAAAGAGAAAAAGGAAGAAGACAGAAGTAGAGAGACAAAAGAAGAAGGAAGAAGAGCATGAAAGAGGAAGAAGAGAAAAGAGGAAGAAGAAGTAAAAGGAGAAGAAGAGGGGAAGGAGAAGGAGGAAGAAGAAACAGGAAGAAGAAGGAAAAGAAGATGAAAAGGAAGAAGGTATGGTCTTGTACAGTACACTGCCACACGTTCTCCCTGTGCCTGTGTGGGTTTCCTCCGGGTTCTCTGGGTTCCTCCCACCTCCCAAACACATGCCAGTGGATGGACTGATGACTTTAAATTTTCCCCTGGGTGTGAAAGTGTGTGTGTGTGTGTGTGTGTGTGTGTATGTGTGTGTTGCCCTGTGAGGACCTGGCATCTAAAATCCAGGGTGCATTCCCGCCCCATGCCCAGCGTTCCCGGGATGGACTCCGAATCCACCGCCACCCTGACCAGGATAAAGCGCTTACTGAAGATAGACGAATGAACGAAAGAAAGACAGAAAGACAGAAAGAATGATTATAATATTACAGTATCTCATTTTCTCATTTCTTAGTTATTTTCAGGGATAGTTCTGCAGTGACAGAGGGAAGACGGGGAGAGGCTATGTGATGTAAAGGGGTTTCAGTCAATTTAAAATAGTCTTTACAGGATGCACTGAAGAAAAAAAAAAAAGATTCTTAAAGGTCGCACCTCATTGTGCGTGGAGGTCAGACGTTCCTGAGCAGCGCTCAGCTCAGCGGTTAACTTCAGCACGGCGTCGTCTCTGCAGGCCACCTACAGCGTGCGTGTACACACACACACACACACACACACACACACACACACACACACACACACAAACCCTTCTACTGTACTGACGCAAATCAGGAAAATCAATCTGAATATAGAAATATTTAGCTTGAAGCTGAATAATAAGAGAATAAGCATCATTAATTAACATACATTAATTTTGTTTGTGAACAAAAATTAATGAGTAATCTGACCCCCTGAGGGGAACCAAACTAATATCCCGTGCTACTGATGTGTCCACCCCTGATGTTGCAGATGTGGTGGTACCTCCTGCTGAGCTGTGCGGTGTTTCTCTGTGAGCAGATGGAGCTGATGTTGCTGCTCTTGTAGCTGAGACAGCAGTGTGTCCCTCTGTCCTTCAGCCTGCTGCAGTTCAGTCCTCAAGCTGGACACCAACGCTTCTTCCTCCACCAGCTACACACACACACACACACACAGCAAAAAGACACACAGGTGATATTGGGGCTGTCACATTAATATTATTAAGGCTTAATAGTAATGAGGATATGAAGCTAGTGGTTGAAAGTGTTGAGGATGCAGACGATAGGGATAGGTGGAGAGTGATGATTCGCTGTGGCGACCCCTGAAGGAAAAAGCCGAAAGAAGAAGGCGGCTTAATAGTTAATAGCCACATTATCGTATTAGAAGAAGAAGAAGAAGAAGAAGAAGAAAGAAGAAGAGGAAGAAGTAAAGGAAAGTAGTAGAAGAAGAAGAAGAAGAAGGAGCAAACGAGAAGAAGGCAAAAGAAGAAGAAGAAGAGGATTATGAAGAAGAAGATAAACAAGGAAGAGGAAGAAGAGGAAAGAGGTTGGACCAGTTGGACTGGAGTCTAAGTCCAGTCATGTAGGGGATACGCTGTACCTGTGAGTAGCAGGTGGTGTACTGGTGCTGTAGCTGGTTCAGTTCAGCCTTGAGCTCCACCACTCTCTGCTCCTGTCCTCCTCTCTGAGCCTCCTGTTAAAAAAAAAAAGAAACACTCCTTCTCGTCATTCTCACAAATCTAACATGCCTTTAAGTCTTCAGGGAAATCTCAACCCACCATGGAGACAGACTGAGGGTTCGGCAGTTTTCCAGCCACCATCCATGTGTGTAGAGAAACAACACGAATGAAAGGTGATTTGTGAAACCACTTAAATATCCGGCTGTGAAGGGTTGCACGTGGCTGAGGTTGAAAATATGGTCTATCAGTATTAGTACAAGATGTGAAAAAGATTGATGGAAATGCATTTTTAAATCAATTTTAGATTAATACGCTCATTATAATATGTTATATACGGTGGACGCTCCACATGAACAGAATTTAAAGAAAAAAAAAAAAAGTGCAACTGCTGATGTGGTGAAGCTTTCAGTAATGAGACATTACTGAATTACATTTATCATTTATGGAAGGAGTCTGTCAGTGCTTTGTACAGGAAGCTGTAACTAAGTTTCCTGACATATTCAGGAGATATTTGTTTTTTTGGCAACGTGAAAAGATGTGCTTTTCATCTTAACTTCGAGAGAGAGAGAGAGAGAGAGAGAGAGAGATGTTGGCCAGGGAACGACTGTTTGTTCACAGATTGCTGTGGTAAAAAAGGAATAAAACACTTGTGTTGTTGGAGGAAAATAATCAATTTCAGGGTGGTAGTAGTCACACTACTTCATCACATAATCCCAGCATTGATTTTCCTAGAAACGCAGAACACAGAGTGTTTTATTCCCTACTTATATAATAGTGACAAACAAAAAGTGTAGCCCAAAGCATACAATGTACAGAAAACTCAAACTGAATTTTTCTTCCCTGTTTTTTCTTTTTCAGATCAATGTTTCAAGATCAGTGTGCTTCACTAAACTATAAATAATACAGCAGCTCAGTGTCATGAATCTTTAATTCCTTAATAATACAATGTTCATACTTTTAAAAGCTTAATTTCCATACTTTTCCAGATTGGCGCAAGAACACGGGATTTAAAGTGTCTGATGCTCTTACCCATTCTCTGAGCTCTCTCTGGCAGCTCTTGAGCTCACCAGTCACCCGCTGCAATGCATCCTGGGAGGTGATGAGCTGCTGGCACAGGTCGGCTGCCTCCTGGTCACGGGTACGCACTTTCCGTCTCAGAGACTCCACCTCCAGGCTCAGAGCGGCTACGCTGTCCTCACGCTCGTCAAGCTGTTCGCATGCATTAAAAAAGAAAAAAAAACAAACAAAGCCAAGCTTCATCAATAAACCGGACCAATCAGATTTAAGAAAAGTGGACAGAAAGCTGTAATGAAAACAAAGCACAATACACTTACAAAAGAAAGAAAAAAAAAGAAATGGAAATAATCACTTAAAATAAAATAAGGAAATTATAGAGCACAACAGCAGAGTAAGAGCTTCTGTCCATTTTGTTTCCACAATGTAATGCGTGTTTAGTGGCAATTTGTCACTTTAAGGAAATGGCTCGATTTGGCCCGTCTTCATTTAATGGCAAATGGCTAATACGAGCTCCGACCATGCTGCTGCTCGTTTGCTGAAATGACTGTGGATTACACATAATTATCTGTTAAACTATCCCTCATCCCTCGGTTCTGCAAACGTAATAACCCAACATCCCTTAAAACACGATGGGGATAGAGCTTCTACTGAAGATTAAATAGCACACCAATCACTTTGCTGCTAATTATGTGGAAAAAAAAAACATAAAAAAAAAAAGAAGCATGGAACGTTAGTAAAAATGTGCGCCAAGTGCATTAGGTTGGACTGAGGTTTACCACACACACACGCACTAATGTTTTCATTCCACAAACCACAAAAATGCTGAATTATTTAAAGTTCTAATGTCTAAATGACTCGATGGTCATTACCACAAACTCTATTTATGCACAGATTTCAAAGGCTGATATGAGTACCGAGTACCAACTACCGCGTATCGCCTAGTACCAAGTACAGCTACAAAAGCAAGCATTACAGTACTCAAATACAGCATTAATATCTCAGGTTATGGCGTCCTTGTTTCACAGTGTATGCTCAGATGCGACAAATAAGCCGTAAATGTTGGCACCTCTAGGTTGGGTTTTTCGTCTCCACTCTTTCCCACGCTATTGTAGTTCTTCTTTCTTACAACCTGGAAAACTTTGCTAAACATTCGTCCACCATCAACACTAGCACATGATGCTGAGAGACATGTCTGAGGGAGGTTTTATATTTGTTGTGCACTCAGGACCAGTTCTAGGCTTGTTTGTGGGCGGGGTTCATAATCGCTCGTTTGCTTTTTCACGGAGAAGAATTCCTTCCAGTGGATTGATTCCATATGGCAATTCCGCAGGTCACAATTTTGTGCAAAATGGTAGATGGTAGGTTCATCCTTTTGTTGTTTTTATTATTTTCCTTTGGTACCAACACTCAAGCAGTGAAAAACAGCACTTTTTAGATGCATGGAATGTCACCGTGTAGGAATATGTGCAAAAGCCGTTCCCATATAAGAAGAGTTTTCATCACGCGGTCCGATACGAGATGTGTTTTTTTCATGATGTTCTTAGTGGAGGCATTCGCATCACAATGCTGAGCTAATTAAAATGCTCCAGTTGTAAGAAAGTCTGGTTTAATGTATATCAATAAGGCATTCCGTCTCCTTCACTGTTCGTAACAACCCTTTCCCAACATCGCCAAACTTGAAACAGGAAGTAATTTGACCCAAACTGAACTAATCACATTACTCGGCATGTGGCAATTAGAGTGGACAGATTCCGCACTAGATGTGGCTCGCTCCAGGTTTCAGCTGAAGCAAGTTCCAGACTGTTGTTTTCAGTAGGACCAGGGATTGGTTCTCTTGGCTGCTCCAGGTCTCGAAAACAGCTTTCACACTTCAGCAAATGTTCTGAACTCTCAGGGCAAATGATAGGAATCAGGAACGGAAGTGTGAAAATGACCAGAGTTGCTGAAGGACACAGAAGGAAAGCAGATAATGTTGTAATGTAAAAGGTTTCAAATATCCAGCATGATGTTTTTGTGGTTCTGCTATCCAGTGTCATCTCAGGCTCGGAACGAATCATACGACATCTGGCAAATATCAGAAAATATGAGAGGTACCTGATACTCTCAGCTACTACGTACATGTATGGTATGTAGCTTTCCACTATAGATGACTGGCTCAGCACAAAATGTTAATTAACCACTCTGAGCTCATAGGCATTTTAACTGAGCGCACAGAGGCATCGTGGAGCCGCTTTTAATGAACCTGCGTGTCCCCTGACCACCAGCGTCTGCCACGTCCTCCACTCTCTCCCTCATTTATCTTGCACTCTATAATCATTCTGTTTTTCAGTTTTCACCCTGCTCATGCTGTTCTCCTGTCCATACCCATCTTCTCTCCTTTTCAGGCTAGTCCATGGCTCTTTTTTGTTTTACTGCTAAACAAAAACATGACCGAAATTCAACTGTCTTGCGGCTAGCTGCTGGATTCTTTGGACCTTCAGCATGTTTCTTATTCTAGGAGAGTGACTGTTACTCTAAAAACAAATTACATCTAAAACAGTCGCCTTTATAAGATCCAATTATGTACCGCAAATTATTTTTTAAAGCTACGCCATATTCGTATGTGAAAGACGTGTGTGTTGTAGCTCATTACCCATAATCCTCCACAAAGCCACATCGTACTTAAATACCCCTGCTGAATTCGGTTCCACTTCTTGCCCACACAAGAAGCAAAAGAGCCAAGCCAGGATATGTGGGCGGAGCTAATAATAGTGCAGACCCCTGACTGGCCAACCAGTTGCACAGAGTAGTCCTGAATAATGTCTCTGACCAAACAAGCATAAAAATCTTCTGTAGCAAGTTTGTGTAGTATCTGTGAAAGTTCTTTGCTCATCTCAAAAGTCCTTTTTTGGTGGATTTAAGACATATCATCACACGTTTTAAACAGTAATTTAATGAATCATTTCCCACATTAACGTTTTCGCATCACTGTTTATCTTCATCTTACATTCTCCCCTGTTCCCAGTCAAATCCACCATCTTCTAGAAACAGCAAATCCCAAACTTCCTTGTTATTCACTTTCTTTGTGCCCTACATAGGTTATAACAAACACACAGAATAATAAAAGTGATGTTTTATCTACAATCTGGATGTGGCATTCCTATTATTTTAACAACTCACTATCGCTAATTATCGATGTGATAATCACGCTTTCACCTGTTAAACGTCTATGTGCATATGTATGTACATAAGCTGCCAAGGGTAATTACCAAACCTTTTTTTTTTGTTACTTACTGTATATGTATATTCAAGCAGTGTAAATAGTGTAACAGCCAACTCACAGAAATATTGGCACCCCTGAAGACCATGGGCGAAAATAAATTCCTAAAACATACACTATATGGACAAAGATTTGCCGACACCTGACCATCACAACATATGTGTTTGTTGAACATCCCACTTCAAAGCTGGTCCCACCTTTGCTGTTATAATAACCTCCACTCTTCTGGGAAGGCTTTCCATTAGATTTTGGAGCGTGGCTGTGGGGATTTGTGCTCATCACAGTTGGCGTTCAGTTCATCTCAAAGGTGTTCAGTGGGGTTGAGGTCAGGGCTCTGTGCAAGGCACTCGAGTTCTTCCACTCCAACCTTAACACACCATGTCTTCATGGAGCTCGCTTTGTGCACAGGGGCATCGTCATGCTGGAACAGGTTTCTTAGTTCCAGTAAAGGGACAGCACACAGAGACATTCTATACAACAGAATTCTAAACAGTCTGGAGAAGAACCACATATGGGTGTGATGGTCAGGTGTCCACATACTTTTGACAACAGTGTACAAAATAAACACTGTTTTGTAATGGCCATCTTAGTCTCAAGATACAAACCCTGTTGAAAAGCTGTGATGTGAATTGAAATAGCTGTCCATGCACACACACAACTGAATATAAAGCAGATTATTCATGGGGAGAATTCAAGATGCTCTACAACCTTGTTAGACATAAAAGGAGACTCAGCGCTATTATTCCCTACAGGGGAAAACACGCACTTAAACATTTTATGTTAGGAAAAGATATTGTGTGTAAATACATCACTGTGTGTCATATGATGCATTTTTCTTGCTCATTTTCATGAAGGCTGCCAATAATCTACCAGTTGGCTGTATCATATGTTAATGGTTTAGCCCTTTTTTGTTCTGTGAGCATTCTGACTATGTTGTACATCTATAAAAGTGCATGCAAGTATATGCGTGTTAACCTGTTATACAAAGCGGACTAGAATTTTCCATCTGACTCGCATACAGTACTTCCCTTCATACGAGCCTCTAAAAGCCTCTCAGTGTGGTTCACCTTTCAGAGCGCTCAGTAAGGGAGCCACACACTTTCTATTTCATGACTGCCTCAAAATAAAACGCTCTGTGACGCTATTCAAGTCTCACAGCGGCAGGTTAAAGCGCCGGAGCCAGGGCAGGGACAAAACACAGAAAGAGATACAGTAGGAGAGCACGCAAACACACGTGACACGACTCACACGTTTTCCTGACCTCCTTGGAAAATGTTTAAATGGTCACTCCACTCATCATGACTTCCCCAAACCTGTCTCACATGCACACACACACACACACACACACACACACACACACACACACACTATACTATACAACAGCACCACCAGGACGCATGCAATCGACAGCCAAATCCGTGTCGAATTCAGCTTCCCCACAGCCGTTCAAACAAAAATGTCTCGAGGGGCCTTTAATGAGTTTTCGACTCAAAGTGGCGACTTGTCCTTTACGAACTGACAAGCTCCTGTGGTGACGGGGCCGGAGCATAAAAGTTGGCGCAAGTGAAATGAAGGAGTGTAAGTAAGTGTGAAAATATAGTGCAGCGTGGGCCCGTGGCAGAGGCCTCCATTAATCAAGCTGTCCGCACTCTGTTTTGAGAGTAATCTTTGTCCAACCACCGGAGAAGCACTTAGCGGTGAGAGGCGCTTGGACGGCCTCTGAAGGCGGTGCTTTATTGCGGCCCCAAAACACAGTGAGGCTGCTCTGGGAATACACCCTGACCTGGGGCTCAGAGGCTCAGAGCTCGCAGCCCTACACACCTCTCACACACACACACACACACACACACACACACACACACACACACACACGCTTACCCAATTTATTAATCAGCTATTCATCCTAAAGATTATTATTTATCTCAGTACCTCAGTATCCCATGTATGAAACTGACAGAGTGGTGTTTTCATGCACCAGAGATCTGGAACACATCTCCAATAAACACCCGTCAGGCTCCATCCTTCACTGAAACACCCCCCACCCAAAAAAAAAAAAAAAAACCTTTTTTTTTTTTACATTATATTTGAACCATTACTGGTACATTACATTAATTAAATCGCCAATCTTTTATTCTCTTTCTACACAGTGTTTATTCCATATATTTTATATTGTTATTATTTTCTTTTTTTCTGCCACTGCTATTATTTATTTCATTATTATCATTTGTCTGTTTTAGTATTTTATCATTGACTATCCTTCTTTGACTATCCTTCTTTCCTCATTTCTGTTTTTAATTCATGCTGCAAAGCACTTTGAGCTGCATTTTAAATGTATGAAAGGTGCTATTATATTTATAAATATAAAAGTTTCTTATTATTATTACAGTGAAACTAACAGGCAGGGTGTGTAGTTATGACAATGAGGAATGTAAAGACACACGTTGCGTTTGTTTTGCTGACTAATAACCAGGAGCTAAAATTTAGGAAACTGCCATTTAGGAGATTAGCTAAATTGCTGTAGTATTAGAGGAATAAAGCACTTCGAGTTGTGCTGCTATGGGAAAATATTCAACTTCGAGATGGTAGGAATAACTTGTCACTGAATATTTTCCAAAATGGCACCACACAGTGTGTTTTATTCCTTACTTATTGCATAGCTGACAGCCAATCAGAAACAGAAACAGTTTGTTTAAACAGCTACAATAAATCCTGTGAAAGCATGGAAGATCAACTGAATAAAGAACGTGCTGACCAAAGAGACAGAGACCTTGTCATTGAGTCGCAGCTGTTCGTCCCTCAGTCTCTCCAACTCCTCCACCTGACTGCCGTCCTGACAGAGAGAGAGAGGAAGAGTGAGGGGAAAAAAAGACAGAATAATGAGTACATTTACATTTGTGGCATTTGGCAGGTGCCCTTATCCACAGCGAGTTACAGAAGTGCTTTGAAGTCTCTATCAATAAATACATCCTGATACTGGTTTCCTAGGTAACGGACTAAAAATACCATCAGTCTAAAAACACTGTTGAGGACGTGATATAGCAAAAATCACACAGCCAACACAAAGTTTGGTTTTTTTTAAGTGCTAAGTTATGTACTTTAGGAAGAGGTAAGTATTCAGATGTCATTTAAAGACTGCCAGTGACTCAGCTGTTCGGACATCTAGGGGAAGTTCATTCCACCACCTAGGTGCCACAACAGAGAAGAGTCTTGATGCATGTCTTCCGTGTACCCTGAGAGACGGTGGGACCAGTCGAGCAGTGCTAGGGGATCAGAGGGTGTAGTGCAGGATGTGATAAGTGCATTAAGGTAGGTGGGTGCTGGTCTGTTTTTGGCTTTGTAGACAAGCATCAGTGTTTTAAATCTGATGCAGTAGCTACAGGAAGCCAGTGAGGGGGTTGCAGCAATGGGGTGGTGTGGGAGAACTTAGGAAGGTTGAAAACCAATCGTGCAGCTGCATTCTGGATCAGTTGCAGAGGGCGAATGGCACTCAGAGGCAGTCCTGCCAGAAGGGAGTTGCAGTAGTCCAGTCTCGACAAGGGACTGAACAAGCACCTGACTGGCCTGTGTGGATAGAAATGGATGAACCCTCCTGAAGTTGTAAAGCAGAAACAGACTTGAGCGTGTCGGATTAGCAATGTGAGAGGAAAGGGACAGTTGATTGTCCATGGTTACTCTAAGGTTGTGTGCAGTGACCTAAGGTGAGATCAGAGAGCTGTCTAGGGAGATTGCAAGATCCTGACATGGGGATGAATCACCAGGGATGAACAGTAGTTCAGTTTTGCTGGGATTAAGTTTCAGTTGATGAGCTGCCATCCATGTTGAGATGTCTGCCAGACATGCTGAGATCTGAGCAGAAACATGAGAGTCTGAGGGAGGGAAGGAGAGGATGAGCCGAGTGTCGTCTGCATAGCAGTGGTATGAAAACCCATGCGAGGATATGACCTCACCGAGAGATCGAGTATGTAGAAATGCTATGCTTGAGAATCAAGGAGTAGCAAGTCTCCCACTCTGGCCCCTTCTACCACGACCGTACTGAAAGTTAAACAGATTTTTTACCATGTAACACCAGTTACTATTAGTCCTACTGTTATTATTATAATAATAATAATCATGCTAGAAGACATGGAAAGCGTTTGTGTATACAGAAATGTGTGAAAAAGACACATGCGACATGTTAAGAGTCCACAGCACTGTTAAAATCTCAATTCTGATGGGTCAGAAGCAGCAGCACTGACAGTAGCGCAAATCACGTTTACATTAACATGCTTGTTCTAACACGTTATCGTATTTGTAGTAACGGCTCATTCCCAGGGACTTGCATGGTGGACACTTCACATAAGCAGATAAAAAAAAATTAAGAGAAAAATTATTTAAAAAAACAAACAAACAAACAAACAAAAAAAAAAACCAACAAAAAAAAAAACAAAGAATTATTGCAGTTTTCTGTTAAATGTTTATGGAAGGAGTCTCCAGAGTCAGCGCTTTGTAATAGTCAGAGGTAAAGCTGTAACATGACGTTTTCTGACATGGGAAAGTCTTCGGGGCAGAGGTGTGCTGAATTTGTTCAGAAAAGGGTAAAAATGGGTACAATAAAAAAGTATGACGTGTCTGACTTACTGCTGTGGCATATAAGGAATACACTTCAGGACTTCTGGTTATAGAAGAATAATCAACTTTGGGGTGGTAATTGTAACTCTGTTTCATCACACCACTTCTTCGTTGATTATTTTCCCATAACAGCACGTTCCATCACGTTTTATTCCTTACAAAATGGATCCTGGGAGCTGACATTCTGCTTTAGTGTCTAGCCAATACCAATGAATGAATTCAGATCAATCCGTGTTTGACCTCCATGATAAACTGGGTTCATTGTGAAAGTGTGGAAGAAAAGCAGAAGCAATAATGTAGTGAAAGAAAAGATTTCCATTTCAAATCAAGACTTTATATATATTTTCATTTCAGTTGTTATTTCTGATGATGCTTTGGCAAGGCTGTAACTAAATAATGGATATGCTGATAAAGCCCAGTAAATGGAACTGAATTGAATTGCGCATGGGAGAGAAAGAACGAGCCAGGGTCCTGTGAGAATCTCATTATGTGCATGAGCGCGGGTCAGGGTGACTGAACGCTTTCATTCAAAGTCACCACAAAGTGCATGCCGGAGCTTTTGACCTCGCTTTCATTCACGTGTACAGACCTCTCAATTTAGCCTGGATTTGGTGTAGAGACAGCTTTACTGTGCGAGTGCTAGCAGTGGGGGAAATAAATCATTTGTATGATGCATTGTGATTAAAAACACAATTCTCAACACTTTTCAACTTTTTCATCTTTTAATTCGTCTGATTCTTACGTTGCTACACAGACATAAGAGCTACGCAGCTTCTGGAAGTCGTGTTTATGTTCAAAATGAGAGAGAGGAAAAGACGTGGACGAATTAAGGAACATTTGCGGCAAGAAGTGAAACCAGCACAGGGTGAGCCATGATATGACACACCTGGAGCAGACAGGGTTAAGGGCCTTGCTCAAGGGCCCAACAGTGGCAGCTTGCGGTGCTGAGGCTTGAACCCCCGACCTTCTGATCAGCCTTTAACCACTGAGTCATGACTGCCCATTAAAAGCTGACATTTGGGGCACTTTTGGCTTTATAAGGCTGAAAGTAAAAAAAAGAGCTTGACGAGACCTTCACAATTTGCAAGATCTGTTATGCCAAGATTAAATACTTACATGAGAAATCACATCTAGCATTTCCTTCTGGAGCTAGTGTTAGCACACAAAACAGCATTAGCAGGCTGTTGTGGCTAACCAGGGAGAACCCTTGAACAGGAACATGTATCTATGGCAACGTTTATTGCTAAGGCTCTGTGCCCTTATTCAGTTGTAGAAAACCAAGGCTTTCGTTTTCCTCTTACACACCTCGCAGCTGAGGTACAATATCCCATCCTGGTGGTCTTTCACGAACACGGCCATATCGACACTGTACAATGACACAAAAGCTAGAATAACAAGAATTGTTTCAGAATCGAATCGTGACTGGATCGTGACACAAGCGAAGCTTCCCACCCCTAGTATGCGCCACACAGGGGTTAGGTGAGCCAAGGCCTGCGTGCTGTCGTGCCTTTCAGGTTCCTCTAAACTGTGGACTATTCTGGATGTGGATAAAAAGTTACATGTGTGGGTTGGAACGCTTTGCTGTGCGCGTGTGCAGCTTTATAAGGATGTACTTGACTTCGCTGACCTCTCTGTCTTTCTCCAGCAGGACCAGCATTCTGTCAACCTCTCGCTGGAGCTCATCAATCTGGACCTCTTTCAGACGCTGCTCTTCTGCCTACACAGACACACACACACACACACACACACACACACACAGAGGTGAGGCACACTGGGAATGAACACTGGTGCTGTAAAGTGTCAAGCGGATGCCTTTGCATAATACATATCACACCTTTGAAATGATCCATTAGCGCGTGGCGGTGTGAGAACTGCTAAATGAGCTGACTTGACTCCACGGAAAAAGACACAATATCCTCTTGTGCATCTCTCCATATCTTCCCCGCTCTCTCTCATTCCTATTCAGCGTGAGAGAAGCCCACCCATTCAGACCCTGGAGGCCATGTATGAATCAGACTCGGGCTTCGGGGTGTGAGAGGAGCTTCATCTCTCACCCTCTTCACCACTTCGCCCCCTCCCTGCCTCTCTGCTCCGACATCATCTGATTTATAATTTTAATACCTCTAATTTCCAATGCCCGCTTTCCAAAATGCCATTTTCCAATTTGCGTCAAAGCGGGTGAGCATTTTTCTTAATGTGGCTTATGACAAGCTTGGTGGATGTGCAATTTAGATGGAGGGTCCTGCAGGCAGGGGTGCGGCCGCTTTCTGTGTTTGTCTTCATCAACAAGCTGTGCTGTGTTTTTATTCAGGGGTGGGTGTGTGTGTGTGTGTGTGTGTGTGTGTGTGTAGGTTGGGGTGGTTCATGAAAATTGGCTGAATAAAACTGGCCGCAGGAAAGAGGGGGAAAAATCCCTGTATAATCTCATAATTACATTTCTCATAATAAGAATTATGATGGTGGTAATGATAATGTATTAAAATATGCATTACCATTAAAAAGCAGGGAACGGAACACGGGGCGTCTTTGTTGTCGTTATATGAATATTTATGTTAATTAAAACAAGGCCTGTGCTCCACAATATCTTACCCACTAACACGTGCTGAAAAGCGAGGAGCAATAGGTGGTGCTTTTACCCTCAGGGTGGCGTTGTGTAGCTCCTCTCTGACTCGGCTCAGCTCTCTCTGGCACTCTTTGTCTCGGACCTGCAGCTCGGCATGGGCCTCCTGGAGACTCTGCAGCTCCACGCTGCGCTTCTGCAGCTAAAACACATACACACACACACACACACACAACGATGGTCACACACAAGTCTCCAACAGAAAGAGAGATGCAAATATAAATGTAAATATATAAGAAAGGATTTTTCTTATATATTTTTTGAGGTTGGACAAACAAGCTTGAAAACTTGATAGCTCAAAATAATGACGTATCTTGAAATAACAACATAATATGAAATTGAAATAACAAGATAACTCAAAAAGAAATAGCTCAAAATTATTACAACTTGAAAATTATCTCATAAGATCTTGAAATAGCAACATAATGTGATAATGAAATAACTGGAAATTATATATTATACATATATTGAAAAAAAGAGATATCTCAAAGTGACATCTTTAAATGACTAGTAAACAAAAACAACACACTTGTTTTACAACATCTTGCAATAATAATAATAATAATAATAATAATAATAATAATCATCTTGCAGTAATGAAGTAACTGAATAACATCTTGAAATAACGACATATCTTGAAAATAAATGAGATAACTTGAAATTAGCATATCTTGAAATAAAACTAAAAAATAACAACATAATATATTGGAAAGATCAAATAATGACAAAATATCCTGCAATACTGAGATATAAAACTTAAAATAACATCCAGAAATAACAAAATAAGTCAAAATATTGAGATATTAAATAGAAATAATTCAGACTTTATTGTATTCACATTTGAAATGATTACGTTTTTTGTTCCGGAAACTTAAAAAAAAAAAAAAAAAAGACAGTTGTGACTAAAGTTGCTGTAATTTTTCATCAACTAAACTTAACAATAACCAGATGACTGAAACGAAATCCAAACTAGGCGAAATAATTCAAAAGTGTGATACGATGTACAATAACTGAAACTTCTCTAGCACCTGCGCTACCTCTGAACGTTAGCATGCAGCCATGGGTGGGGCCATAGCTGAACGCTAAAGAGACCTGAATGCACAGTTCCTCCACTTATCTCCACCTGCAACTGACCTTCATCGAGCATTGCTCTCAACACCATAACCGCCACCTGCTGTCCCATCACGCCCGTCAGCGGAAGAAAAAAAAAAAAAACCAGGAATAAGTTGTTAGAAATGAAATTTCAATTCATCCAGTCCCCTTATACACGAGCGCAGGGAGCTCGGTGAAGAGCGAGTGGATGGGGATCAATAGTGTTTAGACAGCGGAGCAGATTTTCTAAGCGCCAGATCAATAGGAAAGAGAGAGGAGAAAAATACCCCGGCTTTTCTTTGGGTGTTGTAGTAAATACGAACAAATCAGTGGCCTTAGGCTAAATGGATTGACCAGCTGTTTCCGACTCCTGTGCTGTAAATAAAGATCTATCAGGAAGCTCTGACGGAGACCTAGAGGTGTGGAGAGAGAGCGCCACTGCACCACGAGTGCCTCAGACACATGTAGAAGAAACGGAGTACGGAGTAGCACATGCACTTGAGTGCAACGTTTTTACAGACATCCCTTAATTATCGCAAGTAACAAAAAACCCGGGTGTCTCTAAAGACTTTTCAGGTGTCTTGCTGCTGATTTTTCCCCACTAGTTAATTTTCTGTATTCTTTATTTTTTCTCAGTTATTTTCCATGTCATTTTGTCCATCAGAAAATCAGAAAAACACATTTTTAAACAGATTATTTCTGAATAATGATTGAATAATTTTCACTGTTGGTGATGGTCACTTCAAAAAAAAAAACAAAAAAAACACACTTTAATATCTTTTTATCTCGCCATCTCGACGGAAGGTCAATATTTTCTCTATTAAGTTGTGTGAGAGCTGTTTTTGTGTCTTGTTTATGCCTTAGACAAGACCTAAAGGAGACATATTTACTGTAATACTTAGGCTGTATGCTGTAACAGGATTTCATTTCATAAACATGCAATTCTGTTTTGTACATGCGCAACCAAGGAGGGTGCAAACTTTCACACTCAAGCGCAGCTCATCGCCTTGATTGCTTACAGTTTTTGTGAGAAGTGAAGAACTGTCCTTGGGTAAACAAGAGAAACTTCACTTCTGCACACCAGCCGGAATGAAAGAGCTGAACTTGATCACTTCAGCAACTTTGCTCTAATTACTGGCGGCTCTGCAGGCTACGGTGAGCGCGCTGGAGCCGAGCGAGCATGATATATGGAGGCACTCGAAGGCCGTAGCCTAAACAAAAACACCTCGGCCAGGCCAAAACAATAAAGAGCGGTGCTGACTTCGCTCCAAATGAAAACATTCATCAATATAAGGGCTGAGAAATATGGAAATAAAAGTGTGAACTCCATTATTGGCCGCTCGGCAGGACGGAGTGGGAGCCTGGCCCATGTTTGCTAAAGTGACAGGGCTTGAGAAAGTGTCTAGCTCTCTAATATTCAGTCCATCTCAGGAGCCCATCTGTTATAAGTCTACACACACACACACACACACACACACAGAGCTGAAAAAGTGATTGATAATCAACCCCATTCTGCCAGTCAGAAAGGATGGCAGTGATGTGAAAAAGCCGTGCTGTGTGACTGGACTAACAGGCTGTGTTTGCGTAACACTCTGAGTACACACACATGTCCAGCTGAGCCCAAACACACACACGTTAGTCTGGACTGCGGCCACAGAATCAGTCAGCTAAATGTGAATGTCCTCATGGATAAATTACCTTAATTACACCATCTTTCTCTCGCTTTCTCTCTCTCACACACACACAATGATGATTTACAAAGTGCAGGATGTTTTTACAAATTTTCTGAAATGTTCCACTCACACTGATTCACTCAGTACGGCCTCACATGTACAAATTCATAACCCGTAGCCTTTGACCTTTGCGGGGGAAAAAAAAACATTTTTTTTTTTTAATAACATCATACATGTTATACAGACAGAGTTATGTTTAATTATGTCGCACGTCCGCGAAAAGTTAGTACCTGTTATCCTCTTTAATAAGAGAATAATAATAATAAGACAAAAAAAACCCCAGCTATGGAGAAACCAGAAAGCGTAAACTCCGATGTCCTGAAGATGTCTAATTCCGTAAGATTTCAGCTTTACTGCTGGCACTGGAGACTCCTTCCATAAACGTTAAACATACATCTCATTACGGTGAAGTTTTCTCTAACAACAATTACACATTTTTATTTAGTTTATGTGGAGCGTCTGCTATAGAAAATTCATCCATACCTTCTGACCAATCAGATTTGAGAACTGAACAGCACAGTTGTATAACTGTAAGTAAACATTATTGTCTTGTGACATACTGACAGGGAGGATATATAATTTATAGACATTGCTATACCCTCTTCACTACAATCCTCCACCTTCCATAAACAACCTACACCAGTCCTGTATGCACAAACCGCCATTAAATATTTACACCACTTCCAGTTAATTCTAGCTTTTTCCCTGAGCTCTTTCCTATTTCTTGTGCCGTAACAGGCTTGGTTTTTAAATATTAAAGCTGTTCAGCTCTGCAAATGAATGCTGCTTGGTACCCTACTCTCTCTCTCTCTCTCTCTCTCTCTCTCTCTCTCTCTCTGCCACCTTATGAGATCGCATTTCCCCAGACAGGAGAGTGAAGAGCGGCTGCTGTTATTAACCCTGTCCGTGAGGGCTTCTGGGCGGCTTCAACATTGAGGTCCGTGTTAAAGTTTCCCCTCTTCTGACATGTCAAAGCACAACTGAGGTGGACTGATTACGGCCACAGTGCTCTTTTTTCTGCCCGCTCCTAGGCTGTGTTTGATGACAAGTGTCAAAGAGGACTCGTCTAGCTGCCTCTCCTCAAAAAAAAAAAAAAAAAAAACCTGCACCTTGTCTTTAGTGAAAACCATGTTTTATTCATGAAAGGGATTTTTTTTGTGTTCGAATAAACTCCCAGAGCATCACTATTACTCATTACTCTATGAGAAGTAATTTGAGGGCTGGGGGTTAATTAATTCACCATGATTAAAAAGTAAAAGAGTGAGATTTCCTGGCAGACAGGTGAGACAAAATATGCTTGTGTAAATGTACGTCAATGGAAAGACTGAAGACGGTTTTGACAGTGTGGTGGACAGGTATGTCCCCGACTTCACCACCAGGTACCTTGATTGCAGTGTGTGTGTGTGTGTGTGTGTGTGTGTGTGTGTTCCCAGACCTGGCCTCCATGCTCTAATGGGTAACTCTGGGCACTTGAGCAGGCGCCAGCCCCGGGCTATTCTATAAGTGGTCTTTACTTTTACTGGGAGAGCTCAGGTGGTCTCTAGAGGGTACGGGATGAGTGGTGGATGGAGGGTGTAGAGGGAGGAGAAGCTCTGCTCTCTCTTTTCCTACGCAACCCTCTGAATAATATATCCATATATCATCAAGGCCATGTCAGAAGGTGATTCACGGCGCAGGACTTGCCCAAACCACCACGGTATTAGCTTTAATAATGCAGGCCTGGGTTAGGCGCTTACTCTTTCCTGACAAATATGGGCAAATCAATTAATTCCCACTGACATTCTCCCCCAAAGCACGTAATATAAATTCCATGTGGCTCTGGCTTTCGTGCTTTTTTTTTTTTGTTGTTGCTTTTTTTCTTCAAAACAGAGGGCAAATATCAGAGTCAAATCCTCGCTTTCAGCCTCTAATTTCTGAAACCCTCAACAAGGAGAGGATGTTTGTTATTGCTGTAAACATCACTTGGAGAAATAAGTGTATTCTGGTTTCTGTGAACACTAAGGTGATCTTAGCTACGACTAACAATCTCAATCTTATGACTGACAGTGCCTTAACCTTTGAAATACTTATCAGTAATGTTACTAGAACATCCTAAGGCCTACAAGGGTCTGCTTCCATTTGGATATTACTCCTGTCACACTGATGTAATCTAGCTACTGCTCCCATTTGGAACACAATGGTATCATCCCGAGCCCTACAAGGTTATGTTCCTTTTTAAAATCTACTATTGCCACCCAAGCATCTTACAAGGTTCTACTCCCCTTTGGATCTTAGTACTATCATACTAAGGCCTATAAGCTTTTGCTCCCTTTTCGATGCTACTCCTGCCACACTGATGTCTTCTACTTCCTGCTCCCACCTGGATCCCAATGCTATCATACCGAGACCTACAAGGTTCTTCTCCTTTTGGATCCTGTAGGCTTCAAAATGACAGCAGCATGGTTAAAATGGAGTCCCTTGAAGGCATACAAGTTTCTGCTCCTTTTTGAAATCTACTGCTGTCGTCCTGAAGCCTACAATGTTCTGCTTAGTTTCAATCCTACCGATGTCATCCCAAGGCCTAAAAGGTTCTACTCCCGTTTGGATCCTACTATGGTCATCCAGAAAGGCCTACTAGCTTCTGTACCCATTTGGCCCTCCTGAGACCTACAAGGTTCTGCTCCCATTTTGATCCCATTCTCTTCACCCTGAGGCCGACAGGTTTCTGCTCCACTTTAGATGCTATTCTCTCCTTTGTTGCTGATACAAATGATGACTATTGTATGGTATCCTTATATCCTTGGTACTTATAAACTTATAATCCATTTAAACTAGAATTCCTGTAATATCTGATCTAAAAATCAGTCACGGTTCCCAGTGCTGGTCAGAGGAGGGTAGCGTGCCCCTACTACCCCTACTCAACCTCGGAGTCGCAGGAGATTTTCAGAAGCTGTTATTTCTAATCTAGATATATGCAAATAACTTTGATTTATGAAATTATTAAAATTTCATTGGCCTTCTTTGGAGCTCCTCTTTTACACCAATGATACCACATACAACATGCTGTCCTGTTAATCAAAGTAACCCTTAACCCCAGATACTGGTGACTGATGTGTGAACAAGCATATTTTTGGGTTGCACACTCACGGTTTCTAGCTAGAAACAATAATAATAAAAATAATCTATATTCATGCAATACTACAGTATGTAGTACTGTAATATCTACTGCAGCAGCACACACAGAGCATAGAAATCTCAGTGGATTGACTTTATACAGTGGTAAGGCATGTTTATAATACTCTGATGATCATTACAGATATTTACACATCTATATTTACTAAACAAGTGCAAGAAACCACTTAAATGACTGCTCCTTGCATCAATGCTTTTGGTGTAAATTTGGTTTTATGATTTTGAAAATATTGCCCTACTGAATCTTGGTTGTTCACAAATGTTTCTCCATCATTGTGATTTTTCTTTCCAATTTCCCCTTGCTGTGTTCACTGGGAGTTGCACTCATGTCTGAAGATGCACCACAACTATCTGCAAAAGGACTTATACATATATATTCATTTCATTCTATGTTCTTTACATTGTGACTCTACAGTCAAAGCAATCAATCCCATGTAGCACAGCTCCAAGGACAAAAAGATACTTAAGATTCAGAGAAGCAATTCTGTCCACTCTATAGTGGGGAAAAACACAGACTGAGAGAGAGAGAGTGACCCAATTAAAACAATGTGGAGCGTTTGTGTTGTGCGGGTGGCGGTAACGGTGCTAATGACGATACTGCAGAAACTCTGGAATGTTCCCTAATGGGCTCCTCTCGCACCTTTCCTCTCTAATGAAACACATCCCTCCACTACCACCGCCCGAGCCCCAACCTGTCTTTTGTCTGTCAATGTGCGGTTCATAAATATTGTCTTATCATTATCGTCATCATTTTTACCTGATATGCCAGAAAAATTCTGAGGCAATTACCAAAGTGACAGGTGAAACGAGAGTGCCGTGCAGCATGAAATGAACGGTTGCCAAGGAAACCAGGGGCGAGAAACAGCTTTCCGTGTTAGTCATGTGACAACCCCCCAACACACAGACACACACACAGACACACACACACACGAATCCCCTCCACATACACACAACACAGGGCTTGAAGAGACTTGAGTGTATAGGACTGGCTATTTGTGTCCAAAGTTCAGCTGGCTTTTGTGTGTTGTGTTTTGTGTGTGTGTTGTGTTTTGTGTGTGTGTGTGTGTGAGAGAGAGAGAGAGAGAGAGAGAGAGAGAGAGAGAGAAGGAGAGAGAGAGAGATATACTCCATCACCAAGTAGATTTACAGCCTACAGGAATAATCTGCATCTTAAGCGCCTGCAGCCATTAATCCAGCAGGAACACTGTAAATCAGTGGTTTAACTGAGAGATACACACACCATCCCTGCATGCACGCATAAACACATTCACACACACACACGCAAACACACACTTTGCAGTTTCAGCTGCTAATGAGTTCACTGCCAGGTCTATAGCACAATGTTTAATATACCCATTATGGCTCGGATTCATTACTGCTCGGAAAAACCTTGCAAAATAAAAAGTTTCTTCACGAAGTTAATACCCATTTTCTAAAGTAATACCTTAAGCACTTGTTACAGTAATGCTATTTTTAATGCAGAGCAGATAAATCCAGGAGGCGATCATTAATCAGGGTGGAGAGTAAAGCTCATGACTTGACGCAAAGTTAGATTATAGTCACAAGATGTTTGACTCTGGGAGATACACACGTGTGCATACAGAAGCTGGCTAGAGCATTTTAAAGGATTGGTTGGGGGCATAAATCTGATCTGCATACATTTCAGAAGTGATACAAGTTTCTGACTGCAGATTAGCATTACTCAAAAAGCATCACACACTCCTGAAACAATTTTGTTTGGCTATTTAACTAAACAAACATATAAATGTGTAAGTATATAAATGCCTTTTGTGGATCAAGACCTTGGGTGCATTGTTGAACGACATGACTGTGTCACCAGGAGCTTAAAGGGTTCCAGTGAGGCCACACTTGGTGAACAGATCTAAAGGGAGAGGTCAGACAAAAAAACAATCCTATAAATCCCCATGAAAGGTACAAAAAAGTGTACCCTTTCCAGATTAGGGTTACTGGGACTCATCTCCTGGGAGCCAGGCTTGAGTGTGACTGGGCCAACTGGTAACTCGGTTGGACTCAGCCAAAATGGTGACATGTAACCATCTTTTGGGCTCCCCATGTGCAAGTGGAGGTCAGGTGTAAATGCCAGTCAGGCGGGAGATATGTGACAGACTAGACACTTGGAATGGAATGAAACGGCCAAATGTTTGTGGACACTTAACCATCTCAATCAAACACAATATGTGCTTTGTTGAACATCTCATTCCAGATTTATTCCCCCTTTGCTCTTATAATAAGCTCGGCTCTTCTGTGAAGGCTTTGCACTAGATTTTGGAGCATAGCTGAGGGGATTTATGTTCCTTCAGCCACAAGAGCATTAGTGGTTGTGATGTAGGATGAGGAGGTCTGGGGTGCAGTCGGTGTTCCAGTTCATCCCAAAGGTGTTCAGTGGGGTTGAGGGCAGGGCTCTGTGCACGACACTTGAGTTTTTTTTTTTTATACAATTGTGTGCTTCCAACTTTGTGGCAACAGTTTGGGGAAGAACCACATATGGGTGTGAAGCTCAGGTGTCCACATACTTTTGGCCATATAGTATATATAAATGAAATGATGTGATTCTGAGTTCAAAATAGTTGTCACTACAATTTTCAGCACTCTGTTTGTGTTAATTTATACCCAAATGCATGTCACGCTGTGTGAGAAAGCACCACAACACGTCCCTTTCCCATTATTTGACAACTCAAAGTAATTTGAAGATAGTGTGTAATGTTTCCTGCTGCAAATGAGCATCATTATTCCATTCAAAACTCAATATTAGTCCAAAATAAAGACTTCTGCCCACACCATTAGTTTAGTTCCCTTACAGCATACATGGTAAAGAACTACTATTCTTTCATTTTAATGTACACAGAGATGGAAAGCTAATAGGTGGTTCAACAAAACAACAGTTAGAGGTGAGAGCAAAGACATTAGGCCTCAAGGACAAGCTTTTCTCCTCTGCTCTGCCAATTATTGCTGATTAGCACTGATTTGAAAAACAAAACCGCACTGCAATGTAAATCAAACGTGTTCTCCATGCGGACGCCGACACGGATGACGAGGTTTAAAACACTTCTATAAATATATAAGCGAATTCAAAATTGAATGTGCCAGAGTGGGTAGGAGGAGGAGGGGGCCAACGAAGATGCAATTACGGATCTAATCAGAGCTTTGTGCGTGAAGGTGCGGCTCTCTCCTATCTCGTTCCCATTTGCATCATAACGCGGCGTGCAATATTAATTTCCGAGTTTACTGCTTATTGGAAGCGCAAAGTAGGAAAAGCCATCAAGGCTGCAAATAGGAAAGCTATTTGCTGTCACACGGATTCGGCTCTATTAACGAGAAAAAAAAAAAAATCTTGTTAACTGTTTGGAATTAGAGTCATTTTTGGCGAGAGGCACTCTGTAGCAGGGCCACAGAAATAAGTAATCATGCCCGGTTTCGTCCTCTCCCTGTCAGTCTCTCTCTCTCTCTCTCTCTCTCTCTCAATTTCTTTTCTTCATTTGTAGAGGACAGCAGGGATGAGGTTGGAGGGCATCAGGGGTGAGTAAGTGCATGTACAGGCAATTAAAGTTGCTATCTGTTTGGCTAATGCGCACACAGACAGACGAGCTCTTCTACACAGCCTGGGGCTCAGGAAGGGAGAAGGAGAACAGACGCCAGCTGGTCAGCTGATCTCTCTGCCCAGCCCGATCTCGGTTATTAATCCAATCGTACTGACTGTAGCCAAATCTCGACTTGGCTTTTGTGCACGTTCAAAATGAACATTAGCGCTGTAAATACATCCAAATGACATTTATTCATTTGGAGAATTGCTTTTATCCAAAACGACTTACAAGGAGGACCGAATACAATCTAAGCATGTGGATGAACAGCTGAGGTTTAAGGACCTTGATCAAGGGCCCAAAAGTGTCTCTTTAGAAGATGGTGAGGATATATCCCAGCATTGCTAGTCACTGCCGGTTTAAAAAAAAAAATGATGAGATGATGGTTTCAAACGATGAAGGATGAAGGATTTTCTTTTCACTCAGGACCTTAGCGAACAAGATCACTTATCTAGCAAGGCTTTTCCCCAATGTGGAATTGCACTCAACAAACCAATCTAAGCAATGATGATGAAATTTTGAAAAAATAAAATAAAATAATAAAAATCCACAGCCTCACAGTTCCAGGGTGCATGGCTTGATCTTGAGCTCGGGGTTATTGTTGAAACATTCTAATTGTGTCTGTGAAGGTTTCCTCCAGGTTCTCTGGTTTCTGTGTAAAAACATGCTGGTAGGTAAACTGGCCACACTAAATTGCCCCAGGTCTAAATGAGTGTGTGAATGTGTGTGTGTGTGCGTGCACGGTGCCCTGTGATGGACTGGCGTCCCATCCAGGGTGTATTCCCATGGTCATGCCCAGTGTTCCTGGAATAGGCTCTGAGACCCTGACCAGGACAAAGCGCTTACTGAAGATGAATGTATGGAGAAAAAAAAATCAAATCCTGCCATAATGTAAGCTAGCTAGCTCACTATTGTATCAACCTAATTAATGTGACATATCTGATTAAATATCATAAGGATGCTCAAGATTACAAGAGAAACTTTCTTTTGTCATGTCATCATACCTGTTTATTTTTAAATTTTTAGCAAAGTAAATTCGAAAGATCTTGACATGTTCTTTTTTACCATTTCTAAAGATTATTAATAACAGACATCCTAAGTGACACAACCTAAAAACATGAATCCAAATGGGATGAAAAACCAGATATGGCAGCTTTACGATGCTTTTAGTCATTTTTCAGTCATCTTCAAATTAAGCCCTTTAAACGCCTCAAAACCGGTTTCTCATCTCAGGGAACACCACGCACCTGAGAACTGCCACGCAGTGCGAGCTCATCTCTGTTTTAATCTAATCTCTCAACATCACAGCCCAGCTCTAGCACAAAATCAGTCTGGTGCTTTCTGAGACAGAGAGAGAGCAAGAAAGAGAGAGCGAGAGAGGCGATTTATGGATGCTCCATCGCTAAGGTCCATGGAGGTGTTTTATGGTGGGACCTGCAGGGCCCATTAAGGCAGCGTGTGGTGCTCTGAGCCGACCGCGGCTATCGATCGGCAGTGCTGGGCCCCGGCCCTGGCCTGCCTAGTTAAAAACTGCTGCGTATGTGTGTAGGGAAATGAAAACGGAGGCCTTGGTGTGCAATGATCTGTGTGTGAAAGAAACAAGCACGCTGAGAAGACGACAAAAAAAAAAAAAAAAAAAAAAAAAAAAAAAAAAAAAAAAAAAAGGAGGGATTTTAAATCTTCCTCTAGCTGCTCGTGTGAAGCCAGCGATGCTTTGGTACTGAAAGTGGGCTCTGTTTCCTTAAAGAGGAAAATGAAAGCAGAGAGAGAAAAATGGATAGTTGTTGAAACGGTAACTGCAGATTATAGTCACACACACACACACACACACACACACACACACACACACAGAGAGAGTATGACCCTGGAAGAAGAGCAGTAAGGCTTAGCAAGAAGAGAACGCATCAGTGTTAAGTATAAATAGATGAAAGTAGAGCTAGAAAACCCAGGAATAAGACACAAAGAGCGTTGGGAGAAAGAAACTCTCAATGAGAAACTGAGAGAGTGAGCACCTTGACACAGAAATAACACGTGTTGCATTAAGATACCGTGTGTGTTAAACACAAAGAAGCACCAAAAGCTTCCAGCAGTGCAGGAGGAGAGAGAAAGAAATATCTGAAATATAGTCGAATTTAACTCAAATTTCTCCTTAAAGATATGACACAATAAGTAAGGAATAAAACACTTTGCAATGTGCTGTTACAGGAAAATAATCAACAACATGGTGGTGTGTTGATGAGGAGTTGCTGATTATTGGGTTTATTAAGTTGTTGATTATTTTCCTGTAACAGCATGCCCTGAAGTGTTTTACTCATCTTATAATACAGCATTTTGCCGGTGATTAAAATTTATTAATAAATATATTGTTGCACATATAAACAGTCATTCTTGCACAAGGCTCACTTTTCCCTCTCTAGAAGTAAAAAAAAAATGCAGCTTGTCATGTTACAGAGAAACCGCAAAGCATAAACTCCTATTACAGCTTTATCTCTGACTGTTAGAATGCACTGACACTGGAGACTCCTTCCAAAAATGTTCTCTTTACAGAATGTCGCCATATCAGCAATTGTGTTTTCTTTTGTTAAATTACATGGTTTTGCTTCAGTTCAATGTGGAACGTCCGCGATGCAAGTCCCTGTGGATCAGCTGTTACTATAGAAACGATAATGTATTCGAACGAGCTGCTTTTATAGGAAATGAATTAACAGACTACTTTAGTCAGACTACATTCAAGACATTATTCCTGTCTCCGGCCAAGTCTGATTCAAGTCCAAGTTGGGTTTAAAGTTCCAAGCTGCAACAGATCCAGAGGAATCCAGAGTCTGTTTCTGTAAAGTCTGAGTCTTAGCTGAATCGCTGTATGTGAAAGTGTAACCTCTGCCAAACTTTAGAAGATGATCTAAAAAATCTAATATAAAGACCCTCAGATTAAATTAAGAAGATTATTCATTTGATTTGTCTTTGTATCCATGGGAAATAACACACATATCCACTGTGTTGGAACATTATCTGTTCGCATGAGAGTTTGTGCATGTTAGTGTGTGTACAAGGATTTTCATATTTACAGTACACACAATTTGTGGAATAGACAGGACTTGTTTTTTTTTCTTTTTAAGTGCAATCTGAGTCACAGCTCTGAGGTGAGTTCTGAGTCTCGAGTCTGTGCTCTGTTCACTTCTTTAATAAAGTTTGCGATCCTGATTCCTGATCTCTGGGTGTAAGAAGTTTCAGTGAAAGAGCAGTGCTGCTCTCGGCCTGCTCTCGTTAGCACACCTCTCTGCCACCATTAAGACGTTTCCATCAGAATTAATTGAAAGACAGATTAAAAATAAATTAAGAAAAATGCGGCAGGAGAGCGCTGGCATGCGCTTCATAAATCACGCCGGCCGAAGGCAGGAGCCGGCTCCCCGTAATTAAGCGCAGACTATTTATTTTCTCCTGACGGTATAAATTAGAATTCAGACGCTGTGATTATATTAGGAGAGTGTCTGTCATGTGGAACTGCTGCAGGATGTACAGAATATTTTAAGGGAGCAAACAGGAGTGAGGGAGGGATGGAGAACTGAGAGAGGAGATGGGGCAAAAAAGAAAAAAAATAAGCCACTAAACTAGAAAAAAAAAAGAGAAGTACATGCACAACACAAGAGAGACATTCTACTATTTCCATAAATGAGCATGATACAGAATGTGTTTAGAAAACACGTGACTGAACAACAGCTGGGTGATGTGGATGTTTTGCCTGATCATGGTGTGTGCCATCCGTACACTGCCTCCTCGTGGGCACTGTGCCCTGGCTGGCTCTGGTCCAGATCCTCAATCCCACACACACACACACACACACACACACACACACACACACACACACACGATACAAACAGCATCTGTCTGACATATTGCAACAAGAGCCACACATTCAAGAGATAGAAATCACATAAACAAGGTTAAAGGTCAAAGTATATATCCAACGCTGTGGCCCAAGAACGTTTCCACTGCAGGAACAACTTCTGGAACGCAGATACTTTTTCAAGCTACACAGGAACCACAGAGGAACCAGGGCCGATTTTAGTTCCTGGGCCTTAGTTCTGGAAACCTTTTAAGCTCCTAATCCAGTCCAAACTGACCAGGAAGTAATCCTGTTAGTTCTTTGCAGTAAACATAAGTGATTGGTCAAACAGGTTTCACAGAATGGCCATCAGTGGTGGTGCTGAGCTTCTCGTTTCCGACACCACGCCTATGTTACTTCTGTTAGCAGTCACAATTCTGGCAATGTACTGAAAAAGCAACCAGAAACCGCCAACACTGATAAGTAGATTTTTAGAGAAAAAGCATTTTTACTACAAATACTCTAACGTAATGTGATGAATGAGATAAAAAGATGGGCACCAAGAAACAAACAGAAAACACTGAGGTAAAAGTTGAGTGCTACTTAATAAAGAGCCCAGACCAAAGATCCCACAATCCCACCCTTTCAAGATGCTTGTGAATTCACAGGTCAAGGATTAAGTCAATGAGCAAAAGTATTCGCTAGCAGACGCGAATGTGAGTCTTTCACGTCACGTGTCACTGACCGCTGCTTTAGCTTTTTCTGGTAGCTCCTGCATCGCTGAAGCAAGTGGACAAAAATCAAACACTACAGCTAAACTGTAGATGTTCCCACCTCTGACTGAACCTTAAAATGGTTCCGAGGCTGGCTGAAAACACAAACTGAAAAAGACAACAGTGTGGCAAAAAAAAAAAAACAGTTATGTAAAGACAAAGCAGAGCTCGGATGTGAAAGATTTTAAACGGTGCAGGACAGAGTGGTTAGGTGCGGTGTTTTTCTCCAGCGAAAGCACAGAAAAGGGCAGGAGGTGTGTGAGTGCTGCTGTCCCCACGGCCACACACACAGATATGGGTCTCTGTGGAGGACAGGTGCTAGACAAGCGGGGGCCACACACACACACACACACACACACACACACACACACACACACACACACACACACAAACATGGCTTGGTGATCTTACAGAGTGTTTGACAGACTTCCTTTCTGTACAAGAGGGACTTTTCAGTTCTTTGAGCCCAAAGCCCATGTGTCCAGCTGCTTTGGCTTAAGGACAGGAAGTAACAGGAAGCAGCAACACAATGAATTGAGCTTTTAAACTACATTTACTATAGAAAGACTACCTGTACGGTGTGTGTACTTGAAGTCGAAAAATGTTTTAGGAGGAAAAAAGCGACTCAGATTTTAACTCTTAAAATAGGAGAAGAAAGTGCAATCATGAAGGTCCTGGGGGATGTTTCGTGTTTGGGCAAGCTTTGGCAAATTTCCTTGTCTGCAGAGCAAAAAAGTTGAGTCAGGGAGGAGTCAGACCTGATCCAGCCCCTCCTACTGTTATACAGTATTGTGCAGGTTAAGGTTGGGGGTTTGGCTTATGGAAGGAGCTGGATTAGATCTGGCTCCACCTCTTGGTCTTTTGGACTATTTTGATGCTAAAGATCTGCACCTGCAACCCTATTTATACCATGCTCTGTCTGAATACTCGATTCTGATGTGCGTTCAAACTGTTGAATGCGCAGTTAGTTCCAGTCAGTTTAATCACCGTTCTAAATTAATGTGCTGCCTATAAATAATTGTAACCATAGTACAACTATGCCGCACAGTTGCCATACCATACAGTTACAGTTGCATACAGTAGTTAAACTCGCAGCTTCATTATAAGTAGAGACGCGGCACAGACACAGGTAATTCAAACACGCACAATCTCTCTCTCTCTCTCTCTCTGTCTATCTAATAACTATTTATTATAATTCATTCAAATAAATGTAATCTTATCACACTACTTTATCTCTGTGTATGATTTAGAGAGGCGGAATTCTAGATCTAACAACCCCTAATAAAATAAGTAACGAAAATTAACTGATATTTTTATCCTTTCAGACAAATTTTGCACCAAAAACACCAATGCTGGCATGTGACCATGGTTAGGTTATAAGTGGGATAATCCATGACTAGGTGTGCGCCACACGACATTAATGCACGCCGCTTCGCGTCGGGGGGTTCTTTGCCTCCACTTCGTGCATTAAAATCGTGTAATGCACACCTAGCCGTGAATTAACTCTTATGTAATGCACTGTACGCCTAATACGAAGACTCAGTCACAGAATAAGACAAGTTTGTGTTTAGATTTTTTTTAGAAAATTGATCCTTTTTAGGCATGCAATAAAAACTGACATGCATTAATTCAAAGCCTCCTCTTCTATGTAAGGCTTATTTGACTGAAGTGTATAAAACATGTTTCAGTGTGATAGACTAATGTTAAGCAAATAAAATATCATTTCTGATATGCAAATAGGTAATATGTAAATATAAACAAACGGTATTAAACAGTGAAATTCATTCTGACAGCTAACATAAAAATATATCTTTTTCAGCCTATAGCAAAAAATGCAATAATTGGGTTAAGATCTACAATCCATGTGTAGACGTGTGCCTGAGAACATCTACTCAGTTGCCACAAAGTGGGCTGTGATTTCTATTCCCAATCTGCTTATGTGGCGCAAAAACCAGTCGATTAAAAGCCAAGTGCGGCTTCCACTTGAGTAAAAGCGTGTGGCACAAACAACAACAACAACAAAAAAATCCTCTGACAACTTTGGACAGCGACCTATTAAAAGAGCTCTCTATATTCCTGGAGTGTGTGTGTGTGTATGTATGTGTGAGTGAGCTTGTCTCATAGGAGATGCTTTCCCTTTCCCTCTCTCTCTCTCTCTCTCACACACACACACAGAAATACACATACACAAACATGCAGGAGAGAATCCATCTCAGAAAGCATGACACGTCTCAAGAAAGAGAAAGGACGAGGTCGGCTGCTTCTCTGCTGGTGCATTAAGTCTGTCCTCTGAAGACGAGGTGCTTTAAAACAAACCCTGTGGCTTAGATAATCAATGATAAAAAAAAAAATAATAAAAACACATGCATGCTGAACCAAAGACTCTTCACATTCACATTTACTTCTGAAAAAGAGACTAGTAGTGAAGAAAAAAAAGAAAACTTTTATCACAGGTCTCTTTTCTTTGTCCTTTCTTTTTAAGATGTTTCATGGCTCATATAAAACTCTATGGTTCCATAAGATGCTGTGGACATAAAATCCAAGCGTGTGTGTGTGTGTGTGTGTGTGTGTGTATCTCGGCGGGAAATCAAAATCACTGCAGTTTCACCCCTCATGTATGCAAGCTAAGCTAATATCACAAGCTGACATATCAGTACAGTTTTGAAAACTGGAGAAAATGTATTTAAAAACAAACAAATCTCCACTATTTTTATTATATATATAAAACGTCTAAGGCAGCGTTATATCTCTGGTCCTGTTCACCGAATTACTTTACTCCATATCCAAAGCTGGCTCAAGGTCAAAATAAACAGCGTCATCATTTTTTTTTTTGCATATAATACATGCATCAAAAAACACACACACACACACACATACACACACAAAAAAGCTGGTCCTTTTCCTAGCATTTCTTCTCATCTGCAGAAAATTAACACACCTTTACTATCACATTCTCCATGCTGCAAATAACAGATTGTGCTTCTTGCGCTGCAGCGGCAGTTAGAAAGGCGAGAGGGTGCAGGGGGAAAATAAATAAATAAAAAGCAACATATATATATACACAGTATATGTTGCAGAGGAAAAGGGAGAGAGAGATCGAGCTCTGTGCACATCTGTGTACACTCGAGCAGGGCAGAGATGCACAACCTGGTTTCACTACGCACGCTCTGCTTCCTGTCCACCTTCACATATTCACTAAAGACTTTGGAGGAGAAAATAAAAAAGTGCCACTATTTGGAAGAGGGAAAAGAAAAAAAACAACAACTCCAGAACATCTCTTACAGCACACACACACACACACACACTGTCACATCAAAAGCAAAAATCATACACCGAAATGCAGGACGCACATCATGAGAGTGCCAAGAAGCTGCTCTCTTGCCATTATTCCCTCCCTCTTTCCCGCTTTCCCTCTTTTCAGAACCCAAACTGAGGCTGCTGCCCCACCAGTGGCCATTAGGTGTCTCTCTTTCACTGTGCATGACCAGCGGGGCCCCTCCTCTCCCCGAAAAGCTTGCCGTCTCCCCACATAATGTATACACCGTCATTTGAAAATGGCAGCTTTTTGAAAATTCACCTTGATTATCAGACATTAAAAGTGACTTCTCCGGCGCTGAGTGTCTGGCCGGGGAGGGGGGATGGCTGCAGACAGCAGAACAATGCGGCGCGCTCGGCATCAACGCCTTAACGGGCTCTGCAGCCGCAGGAAGGGGAGGCGGCCCTTTGTTCTCTCCCACATCCAATTATTTTTAACGCGCGCCTCTTTTCACAACAAGAGAGAATTTAATTTTAATGCAATCTCAGAAAAAAAGAAAGAGAGGAAGGAAGGATGGAGGAAAATAAAGCCTGCATCTATTTTTGAAGGCTGGACGAATGAGGGAGGAATTAATCAGGACAGTACTTACATAAAGAAATGGCAAAACCTAAAAGAAAATCCTAAAATGTTTGCTCGGATCATTTAGCAGCATGGCTAAAATATAGTAAAACTAAAAACAAAAAGAAAGAAAAAAAAAACAAAAAAAAAAAAACAGGCAAATGGGATTGGAAAAGAAAAAAAAAGCGCCTCATTGGAAGGTATGTCTCCAAATATTTTTTTAATTGGACGAGCACTTTATCTTGCTGTCAGAAAGGCAGTAAAAATGCGTGCCGTTCCCAGAAGAGTGGGGCGGCTCCACGACCGGCCTTTCATTACTGCAATGTTGTGTGTCTGATATATGCTCTGGCTCTAACCTTTCATCAGAGTCTGCAATGCTCAAGCCGCAGCCACTACACACTCCTGTTCACCAAGGCAAACATGCAAACACACCAATGTGTGTCACCTGTGCAAGGCAAAACAAGTAGCACGATGCACAATGTGGCCTAAATGAGCCTGCATTGAAAATACAGCCGCGTGTAGCATTCAAGCCGTAAACAGAGCATGGTTTTAAGCAGCAGAGCTCGCGTTTACTTCCTGTTACACTTCAGATGTCATATCGGAGGAGTGGGAAAGCATGCAAGAAACAGTGAGAGAGGTTAAATTAGGATCCTGATTCGCTTGTGTCGCTGCTGTAGCCATCTTAGGTGCAGCACAGCCAATTTACTCTGCAGTATGAAATGATTGTTTTTTCCCCCCTCCTTATCAGCACTGAAGCAGCTCCTAGAATAGTGAGAATTCACAATGAAAAGCCCTTCGTCTTTGTCCTCAGGACTAGTAAACACACACACACACACACACACACACTAAATTAAATCCCCACTCCTAGGGTGTATGGCTAACTGCTGGTGTGTGTGTGTGCGGCTCGCTCTGCAGCAAGGCAAAAGCAATTCTCTGGTGGTGTCGAAATTAAAGGGCAGAATCCAGCCTGTTTATGGCTCACGCGCCGCTCTCCTCTCAATCAAACGTTTTATTGGCAATCATTCGCCACGCGCTGGACCCTAACACTCCAAAGGGGTGGTGGTGGTAGGGGGATGCGTAGGGGAGCAGGTTCGACTGTGAAGGGGTGGGGTGGGGGGGCAGCACAGAGGTACCCACTGCACCCCTATTACTGAGGCTATCAGACCCAATTACTCTCACATGGAGCTGGACTCTTCATTAACCCCCATAAAGGCCCCACTAGCTGGCTATTTCTGAGAGCACCAGTGGACGTGTGGACTGTGGGCTCGGAGAAAAATACACACCGAGGCAGACAGACACCGGGCAAAGAAGCCCAAAGGCTGTGTTCAGACAGCAGGGCAAATCCGAGTTATTTTATTTAAACCTGATTTTTATACCAAGTGTTCGAATTGCAGAGAAAGTAACCAAAGTCGAGTCTGCTCAGACTATAGGCTTACAAGACAATGCTGGTTGTCATAGGAACGCCACAGGTAAAGATTTTTTTTTTTTTTTTTAAACAACGCTGTCACATGTTTTACACATCCATATTGTCCAAAAACCTACATACACACAAAAAGTTTACAGTCATGCAATCACGTGTTTTCATGCAGGATTTAGTCCATGTCCGTTTTTAGCATATTTTCCCCATATCTGTGTGGGTTTCCTCTGGGTTCGCCAGTTTCCTCCCACTTCCAGAAAAAAAACAAGCTGATAGGTGGATTGGTGACTCTAACTTGCCCCTAGGTGTGAATGGGTGTGAGAATGTGTGTGTTTGTATGTGTGTGTTGTACTGCAATGGACCAGCGTCCCATACACGGTGTATTCCCGCCTCACGCTCAGCGTTTCCAGGATCCAGCCCAACCCTGGCCAAGATCAAGTGCTGATGAAGATGAATGAATGAACATTCTTTAGCATGCACTGAATGGAAAAAAAAACAAAAACAAACACTAAATCTAATTTGACCAATTGAACCAAACAGAATGTCTAAACGATTTTAATCAGATTTGAAACCACACACAAATGTACAAATGTGCCTTGAATCTGATTCGATTTTTATCAGATTTTTGTGTGCGTTTTCACAAACCTTTCTATTCAAAATAGACATGTCAAAAAGTCAGATTTGTGCTGCCTGTCTTGAGAACCTGTTTCCATCAGTCACCGGTCCAGTACCATTCCAGCTGGATGGTTTTTAACACCTTCTCAAGAGGAACCAATGGTACTCGGGGTCAGAGCAGGGCTAGCAGTACTATTCGTCGCTGCTCAGTTACGCATATTCCTTCACAAAATGTACGACACCTACACAGTGCTGTACAAATTAACGTCTAATTATATAGCTTTTGAGAAATTAAACTTGAACCCTTTGTGCAAACAGCACAATCTAATCATCAGACTTTTCACTCTGTCACATTTTCATCCACAACCGGTTGAACAGTAAATAATTTAAATGACATCATTATAGTTTTCATCAGTGAGTTTTTTTTAAATTTTTTTTTAAGTAATGCGTTATTTCTTTGCAGCCGACATGGGCTGATAAATTTAAAGGAACCATTGTTTTTTTTAAGTAAGGATTTTTTCCATGTCGAACGTAACTATTCGTGCCGTCATACTACTACAGCCGCTTTTAGTATGACCATCTCCACAAGTCCCTTGTCTCCTGTTTGGACCAGTTCTGTTTTTTTTTTATTTATTTTTTTTATTAAATGTGCATTGGAAAAAACATCCTATGACACTGCCATAGTTTTTCTCCTCGATACATACTATATATCATATTTCGTTGCGAAGTGCTACCTTGAGATTGCGTGGCTCATCATTATGTTTACAGCACATCTGTTTTATTTGAATGAATGTGTGCAGGTGGATTTTCTATCATGCATGAGAGGACCCCGAAGTTCTGTAAAGCTGCAGCTCTTTAGAGTAGGAGAGAGGGTGAAGTGAAGTGAAATGAAAGAAGGAAGAAGAGAAAGATGGAGGCGAGTTTGGAACTGCACCTACTTGCTGATTGACGCATCGGTGCTGCAGCTTCAGCCTGGACACCTCCTCCTGAAGCTGCTGGATCTGTTCATCTGCCTGCACACGTGCACATACACACACACACACACACACACACACACACACACACACACACACACACACACACAATCAGACCATTTCAAACAGTGAATGTTGAATCATCAAACAAAAACATTTCCGAGGTGAGAGAATATCCAGAACAAAGATGGCGACTGAACAAATAAAGAGGGAGAGAAAATGGCTGCTCTGTTTGCTCATAATGAGAAGTGTAGATGAGGGAATAGAAATGGAGTGTGTGCGAGTGTGCGTGTGTGTGTCCGCTCTCGCATCAGGTCTCCCTGCTCTGTACTCTTCTCATGTCCACTGTCAGTAATCTGCTCCTGAGCCAGCACTGCTGGGATTAAGAGCAGACAGGAGATAGAGGATATATGCATCATTAATGCATCGTGCGCGTGCACGCACACACACACACACACACACACACACACACACACACAAAGTCAACAAAGGTGAATTTATACACATCGCCTTGACTATAAAGAAAAATGAGGGACATATATAAATAAATATGAGGCCGTAGCTGCGATGTGCTCCAGTAATAAATGTAGAGATTGGAAAAGAGATTCTGCTATGGTACACAGTTTCTTGACAAACAGGATGAACAATAATACTTTCTCCATTTATACACACACACACACACACACCCCTTACAAACTTTCTGATGAGTAATAACACAGTGTCGGCTGTGGAAAATCAAGGCCATTCAGACAGTGTGAGTGTGTGTGTGGCTGAAGCGGCTCTCCCGCAGGGCGGTAATGGAGGCCTGGGCCGAGGACCCGGAGCGAAGGACTTATTTCAGGCTCGGATCCTCAGGCCACGCCACACGCACAGCGCTTGCCAAATTACAGCTGGACACAGAGGCCACGCTGAGCAGCGCAGATTAATGAAAATAAAATTGCTACCTGTGTACAAATGAAGGGCTTAGGTTCAGCCAGCTACTTGGTAAAGCTAAATGAAGTTTGAGAGCTTTGCTAAAGAAATGTGGTCTAAATTAAGTGAGCCAGGAATAAAAGATAAATGGTAGGTGCACATACGTACGAAGTAAATACCATTCAATTTAAAATCAAAGCTATTTTTATTGTGAAAAAAAAAAAATGTTCACACAACGAAGGACAATTCAAAGTAAAGAAAAGTTAGACATAAAATAGAGTTTTTCTGAGCTTATAATGTGTGAGTCATTTGATTTTTTAAATGACTTTTGTAAGGAATACAACACTTGGGCCTGTACTGTTATAAGAAAATTATCAAAGTTGATTATCACAAACACCAAAATTTATAATTTTCCAAAAACAGCACATCCTATAATCTTAAACAGCAATTTGACTTTTATAATGTATTACTATAAAAAGTCAATATATAGTCAATATAATTATAATTTTTGTAATAACTAATGAAAAAAATGTCATACTTTTTATCCATTTGTAGTTTCATTTAATGTTGGGGAACATCACAAAACAAGATTGCTCTTGTGCTCACAGCTACAGCAGCTACAATCCATCCTTCCATCACCAGCCTTTCTTATTTTCTCTCTCTTAATAAGACAAAAATATCTGATTGTCATGTTATTGAGAAGTCGCAAAGCGTTAACTCCTCTGCCCTGAAGATGTCGGAAAACTTACAACTGTTACGAAGAGTTCTTTCATAAATGTTACCAAAAGCATCTCCTTACAGTAAACTTCATATCACGCGTTTCAAGACATGTTGCGTCCTGGATGTTCATGTGCATGACGTTGTGTCAGTCAGCATCATACATATTTCATGGCATAGATTGTAAAATATATTATGTCTGATCTGATGCTGATTCAGCAATAGCATCAGACTGGTCATTAGTTTTGTACAGGATGAGCACAAGTCCTAAGCTTTTACCGTAGGCGAAATGTGCAGTGTGCATCATCACCAAAAAAACAAGACTGTAAAAATAATCCAGTGTGTGTTTGGCTTTAACATTTGAACAATGAACAGTGATGTAGGTATGAAGTGACAGCTCCTACCCTCTTCTGGGCCTCCTGTGTCCCGTCCTGGCAGTCTCTAAGCCGAGCACGAGTGGCTGAGAGCTCTGCCTGAAGCTCCCTGAACTTCCTCCGAGTCTCCTGCTCTTCCTCACTTCCTCTCTGTATGGAGGACAGCTCAGCATTGAGCTTCTCCACCTGCAGGAAAACACACACACACACACACACACAACACAGGTAAAGTACTTAGTACTGATGTCTTTACTCTTCTACACCTGTGTCAGAACAGAATGAGTTCCATTTTGAGTCAAGGTTTCTTCCTCATGTCATATCAGAGAATTTTTCATTGTCACTGTTGCTTCTGGCTAGGGCTGGGCGATATGGCAATAAATGATTGATATCATGATAACTTAAATCACAATACGCTTTACTGAGATATCATGGATACTGTGATATATATATATACACACACACACACACACAATTAGGTCCGGAAGTATTTGGACAATGACAGAGTTCTTGTGATTATTATTATTTTTTTTTTTTGCCTTTATACATCACCACAATGGATTTGAAATAAAACAATCAAGATGTGATCGAAGTGTAGACTTTCAGCTTTATTTTAAGAGGGATTTTCAGGAGCTCAAAGGTATTTGGACAATTGACTGACAAGAAGTTAATTGACCAGGTGCGGTCCATTCCCTCGTTACTTCAAGACAAATGAAGCAGATAGAAGGTCTGGAGTAGATATCAGGTATTGAGTTGGCATTTGGCAGCTGTTCGACTGGAGCTACCAATATGAAGGCTGAAAAAACAGCATAAATTTACAAGAGAAATAGCAAAAACCTTAGGTGTGGCCAAGTCAACAGTTGGGTACATTCTTAAAAAGAAAGCACTGGTGAGCTCAACAACAAATATGGTGGAGGCAGTGTTATGGCTCACTGGTGTTTATTGATGATGTGACTGCTGACAGAAGTAGCAAGATGAATTCTGAGGTGTATAGGGCTATACTCTCTGCTCACATTCAGCCAAATGCTACAAAACTGATAGGACGCCGCTGCACAGTGCAGGTGGATAACGACCCTAAACATACTGCGAAAGCAACTCAAGACTTTTTGAAGGCAAAGAAATGGAATATTCTTCAATGGCCAAGTCAGTCGTCTGATCTCAACCGAATAGAACTGCTTTTCACTTACTGAAGACAAGACTGAAGGCAGAAAGACCCACAAACAAGCAAGTCATTGACTGCAAAGGATTTTCATCCAAGTATTAAAATTATGGTTATATTTACAATTATGTCACTTTGTCCAAATACCTCTGAGCAAAATCACAAAAACTTAAATTTAAAAAATGTTCATTTTTGGAGACATTATACAAATCATGGATTTATGTAATGCATTGCTGGCAGTTTGTGAACAAACCTATATATCGTGATACATATCGTGTAGGCTGAAATGCTTTTGCTTTGTATGCTTCCAGAGCCAAGGAAGCCATTTAAGCCATGGCTGAATTGTTATAGTACCTACTGTTTTCAGTTTCAAAATGGCAGAAGTGTTGAGGACTGCAGAAGAGAGAGAACGCTTTGTCGAAATATATATACATATATATAAATATATTATATATATATATATATATATATATATATGAATGATACGGCATGTGATATAGCTCATAAAAAAAGTAATCTAAATTTAATATATATTAATAAGAAAAGTAAAGTGATGTACCTATTAACTCTAATTCCGTAGAACTGATTTAGAAAATTTGTATTCAGTGCAATTGTTTTTTAAAAAAAAACAACAACAACTTTATAAGCTTTGTGCCACAGTAATTTAGGAAAATGGCTTAAAAAAAAAAAAAAGACACTAGGCAGCCATTTTAATGTGATTTTGGAACACCACTTATGAACAGCAGCTCTAGAGTCAGACATGTTACCTCGGATGTATGCAGACGTTTATATAGCAGCAGAGCTTCATTCTCAGCCTCCACCTGGACCAGACGCGTTCTCACCTCACGTAGCTACGAGGTAGACAAAACATCAAACAAAACACTTTATTCAGCTAGAAATAAAGCTATAAAACAAACACTGCACTGTCTATACAGGATCTGTTGCACAAGTCTTGTTTAGCAGATTACACATATAAGATATGAAACTAGTATACACTAACATGATTTGTTCTTATTGCTTCATTGGATTGTAGATCTGCAAGACCTCTTACCACTCATTCAATCTACGTCACATTTAGAAAGACGACTCACACCCGTCTTACTTTATTGTCTCACCTATCTGTATATGTTTTGCAGTTCTGTACCAATATAAAATATTGCAGTGTAACTGTACAAAGAAACGGCGTATGAATGGAATACATTATAGACGTGCGACTAGAATATTCAATCAAATCAGTTGCTCTCGTTCTATCTCCGCCTCGGAAATAATTAAAGGCAACACCCCCTGAGCTTGAAATTCCAATTTAATTTAGAATGTAGAGAAGGCACCTCAACTCCAAGTTCAGCACATGACATCGTATCGCAACATCAGCTAAGTTTTAAATAAGGTTAAAGTAGCATTCATTTTTGATCACTCATCATAGTTGGTTAAATTGATAACACTGACCTTAAATACATCACAAGCATTAAAGTGATAACTCTCAGTGCTAGGGATCATGAGCTTTTGGTGCTCGGATGCATACCTGCCCTCTGCTGTGAATCATAAGCTAACAGATTAGCCAGTGTCTCTCTGACTGATAACAAGAGAGAGCAAGGTCTTCCCTCTTACCCTAAAGTCATGGTCAATTATGCCCTTTTGGATACCTTTCTTCACCAAGACAGGGTTAATTTCCTGTTTTATGCCAATTAAATTCTGTTTATTCATGTTCATTCTTTCCAAGCAAGTTCATTTAGACCAAAATTAACATTATCAAAACACACACACATATATATATATACACACACATACACACACACACACAGTTAGGTCCGGAAGTATTTGGACAATGGAGATTTGACAGATGATTTTGCCTTTATGCACCACCACAATGGATTTGAAACAAAACAATCAAGATGTGATTCCACAAAAATATGGCATAACCATAATTTTAATACTTGGATGAAAATCCTTTGCAGTCAATGACTGCCTGAAGTCTGGGGCCCATGTTCTCAAAACTCAAATTCTGAGTTTCCTCCTTTGAGATGCTTTGCCAGGCTTCACTGCAGCCACCTTCAGTTGCTGCTCGTTTGTGGGTCTTTCTGCCTTCAGTCTTGTCTTCAGTAAGTGAAAAGCAGCTCTATTCGGTTGAGATCAGACGACTGACTTGGCCATTGAAGAATATTCCATTTCTTTGCCTTCAAAAAGTCTTGAGCTGCTTTCGCAGTATGTTTAGGGTCATTATCCACCTGCACTGTGAAGCGGCGTCCTATCAGTTTTGTAGCATTTGGCTGAATGTGAGCAGAGACTATAGCCCTATACACCTCAGAATTCATCTTGCAACTTTTGTCAGCAGTCACATCATCAATAAACACCAGTGAGCCCGTTCCATTGGCAGCCATACATGCCCATGCCATAACACTGCCTCCACCAAGTTTGACACATGATGTGGTATACTTTGAATCATGAACTCTTCCTTTCTTTCACCATACTTTTCTCTTCCCATCATTCTGGTACAAGTTAATCTTGGTTCTTATAAGAGAATCTTATTCCAGAACATGGGAGGCTTTTTTTTTAGATGTTTTCTGGCAAAATCTAATGTGGCTTTCCTGTTCTTGAATGTTACCAGTGGTTTGCACCTTGTTGTAAACCCTCTATATTTACATTCATGAAGGCGTCTCTTGATTGTAGATTTTGACAGTGATACGCCTACCTCCTCCAGAGTATTCTTGACGCCTGTTGATGTTGTGAAGGGGTTTTTCTTCACCAAGGAAAGGATTCTCTGTGATCATCCACTTTAGGTGTCTTCCGTGGTCTTCCAGGCCTTTCAAAGTTGTTGAGCTCACCAGTGCTTTCTTTCTTTTTAAGAATGTACCCAACTGTTTATTTGGCCACACCTAAGGTTTTTGCTATCTCTCTTATAGATTTATGTTGTTTTTTCAGCCTAATGATCGCCTCCTTCACTTGCATTGAGATCTGCTTGGACTTCAGTCGAACAGCTGCCAAATGCCAACTCAATACCTGATATCAACTCCAGACCTTCTATCTGTTTCATTTGTCTTGAAGTAATGAGGGAATAGTCAATTATCTACTTGTCAGTCAATTGTCCAAATACCTTTAAGCCCCTGAAAATGGAAGTACTTTGTTTAAAATGGCTGTAATTCCTAAATGGTAAATGCCATATTTTTGTGGAACCTCTTAAAATAAATTCTAAAAAAAAGTCTACACTTCCATCCCATCTTGATTGTTTTATTTCAAATCCATTGTGGTGGTGTATAAAGGCAAAAGACAAAAACTCTGTCATTGTCCAAATACTTCCAGACCTAACTGTGTGTGTGTGTGT
Organism: Pangasius djambal; assembly: GCA_022985145.1. Classification (NCBI taxonomy): domain Eukaryota; kingdom Metazoa; phylum Chordata; class Actinopteri; order Siluriformes; family Pangasiidae; genus Pangasius; species Pangasius djambal. Next base: position 2,653,389 of record CM040985.1, on the reverse strand, counting down.
GTGTATATATATATATATATATATATATATATATATATATATATTGTACTATGCAAAAGTCTTAGGCATCCTATTTTTTTAGTACAAATTTTGTTATAGATTTTTATTTTATGACTTCTACATTATTGATTCAGTACAAAAACATTTTAGATTCCAAACATTAGTTTTCCAGCACAAAATTAAATGTTACAGAAAAATGTTTGTATGTCAGTAAAGAAAGCAGATGACATAAGAGACGCTTTTCAGATAAAAACAGAATGAAGGCTGCTGGGTTTCGCTGCAGAAATAAGAAGCGATTCGACAGTCAAAGTCTCCAGAAGAACTGCGGCTGCTTCTGCAAGATGCTCAGTAACACTTACAGCTCATTTCCTTATAAAACTGCACACACTGCACCTGAGTCTACTATTTTATTTTTTTTAAAGCAAAGGATCGTCACACCAAATATTGAGTTTGTTTCATTTATTACTGTTCATGTGCCTAAAACTTTTGCACAGTACTGTATATGTATACACACACATACGTGTTTATTTATTTATTTGTTTGTTTGTTTGTTTGTTTATTGCCAGAAGTATGCAGACACCTGACCATATGTGGTTCTTCCCCAAACTGTTTCCACAAAGTTGGAAGCACACAATTGTACAGAACGTCTCTGTATGCTGTAGCATTACAGTTTCTCTTCACTGGAACTAAGAGACGATGCCCCTGTGCACAAAGAGAGCTCCATAAAGACATGGTTTGCCAAGGTTGGTGTGGAAGAACTCGAGTGTCCTGCACAGAGCCCTGACCTCAACCCCTCACTAATGCTCTTGTGGCTGAATGAACACAAATCCCCACAGCCACGCTCCAAAATCTAGTGGAAACCTTTCCCAGAAGAGTGGAGCTTATAATAACAGCAAAGAGGGAGTATATCTGCAATTAAATGTTCAGAAAGCACATATAGGTATGATGGTGAGGTTTTCACAAACTTTTGGCCATTTAGTGTATATAACTGTGTTTTTTAAATGACTGATCATGTTTAGCTTTCATGATAGACAATATAAAAATAGTGTTATGCTTCAAAAGCAGCAATCATACGTCCTTTTCCATTCTCTCTCATTATTTGCATCATGTGGACAGAATGGAAAAGAGAGAGCGCAGCAATCTGCTCACAGCCTTAATGAGAACCGAACAGGTCATGCCTGTGCTGAATTACTTTTCAGCCTCCTTCAGCACGGCACGCTCTCTTTCTCTCTCCTCGCTCGAGTCTGCCGTGACGCCTAGCGACAGGTGACACGGCTGTTTCCTGATGGACGCCACTGAGCCAGCCTCTGATTGGTCAGCAGTTTTTTTTTTTTTTTCTCGGGAAGGGAGGGCTGTAATATTCTTTGAGCTGTGGTGAAGCAAATCTTCACCGGCTCCAGCGTCAGGCCGGGGGCATCGTCTTGTTTGTTTATGCATCAGACTGCTGACTGCTCAAGGCTGAATTTTTAGACATACGTGCAAAATGACTCTTAATTCACAGGAGAACGTGCTACTTGTATGTTCACTGGTCTGTAAATGTGTTCGGAAGACACAGGACTCAACACACATACTGCCTGCTCGTATTTTTCCCTGACAATGCAGGGATAACATGTGTCTGAGTAAACCGTCAGCTCAACAGAGCAGGGGAGACTGTAAAAGAGGCAAGAACTGCCATCCTGGCATCCATATTGTGAATTAGGATTAGTGTTTGAATGAGCCTGTATAAAGTAAAAAAAACATCATATGAAAGCGCTATATGGCCCAGTCTAATTCACATTAAAATTTAACTGAATATGAATACATTATAACAGAAATAAAAAAAAGAGGTGCACTATGTTTTTTTTTTTCCTCGAGAAAGGTTCACAACATACCTAGTTGAGACTAGAGGTGTGTACCGGGATTTGGATCCCACCGGACACCGGAAAAAAGTTGCGAGTGGTCAGATACGAAGCTTGCGGCACAAAGAAAGACCACATTCATTAACAGGAACGTACCGCATTCACTCATCCTTAGTAACTGCCTGGTCAGGATCACAGTGGTTTAAATTACGCTACCAATTTGCTTAGCCTATATTCTGGGAAACGGGAATGAACCAAATTTGTTATGGATGCAGATACAGAAATAATAACAGAATGTGATTAAGTTTCTTTTGTTTTGTTTTTTTTAAATCGCTCATTGAGGCCAATTATGAACTGGAGTGATGTAGCTGAGGTTGAGGAACTGTCAGACTGTGTCATGACACAAACACCATGCTGACACTACTGAAAGAAAGAAAGAAAAAATCCTTCCAGTTTAAGCCACACCCAATTCCAATATAAATCAGAAAACAGATACAGATGTTTGGAGCACTAAACAGACACAGATAGTGGCACAGTGTTACACCCCTAACTCACATACTTAAGTAAAAAGCATCAGTTCTTTCATCGCCCATCATGCACTTGCACATGCTCGTTAATGACAATACTGAGCTCTTGTTGTCTTCATGATCACATTCCCATTGCAATCACATTCAAATTCATGTTTGTAATGAAGAAGAAAAAAAAAATAATAATAATAAAAAAAAAAATCGCACACACGTCACATTACCTTTCACATCATTTGAAAATAATAAACACAGTATTGGACCCAGAACTCAGTGACACAGACACGGTGAGCCCGTCATCTCCATAGTGATAATAACAATGATCACTGCAATTACAGTGAAACATGACAAGGTGAGAGCTCATAAAAGAAAAAAAATAAAGCAATTTAAGGAACACATCAATAATAAAGACGCGTATGATTGCACACACAGATATCTGTTTATAGAAGAAAAGGGGTGTGTGTGTGTGTGTGTGTGTGTGTGTGTGTGTGTGTGTGTGTGTGTGTGTGTGTGTGAGAGAGAGAGAGAGAGAGAGAGAGAGAGAGAGAGAGAGAGAGAGAGAGAGAGTGTGTGAGAGAGAGAGAGAGAGAGAGAGAGAGAGGTTGAGAGGGCCTGAGCAGCCTGGGCCTGGTAGTGATCGTCTTACCTGACCCTGTAGCTCTTCAGCGTTCCTCGTCGTGCTCTGGAGCTCGGTGCTGAGCTGCTGGAGGCGGCTGTGTCCTCTCCGCAGCTCCTGCTGCTTCTCCTGCAGCTCCCTCTGCAGCTCCCACAGCCTCTGCTCCTGGATGTCCAGCTATTGAACGGTAAAAGGAGGCAGGGCGCAGAGGAAGAGAAAAATCAATCCACTACAAAGAGCCTCGCCTCTTCCGAAACCCTCCATGGATGCTATCCTAACGCAAAAAGACACCGATCCTTCCTCTGTCCCTCATGCCCAACGTCCCGATTCTTCCCCCTGACTGAAAGCTTCTCGCTGAATAAATAAACAAAAAATCAATCCCTCTTAACCTAATGTGAAATCGAGCCATTTTGCATGCGTTGTTTGACTCAAGACATTTAAAAAGTAAACACTCTTCTGTCAACTGCAACAACGTAAGACTATAAACGCAATCAGGAAATGGAAAAACGTACGATATTCTGAAAAACCATTCAAAATCCTCAGTGAAAACGTAATGATTTGGATCAGGAAAGTCAAGTAAAGGCCCACAGTGTCGCATCGCAAAATAAATAATTAATCTTGTAATCAACACACAATTAATTGTCACCAGAGAGAGAGGGAGAGAGAGACAGAGAGCGAGAGAGAGAGAGAGGGAGGAGAAACGAGGAGGAGGACAACACAGAGAGAAAGGAAGGAAGGAAGATGTACGCAGACCCCATGGTACCAGTCCAGTCCAGTCTGACGACAAATGGCTCTTTTGCTCCAAGACGAAATGTAAAAATGGAGGCCCTGGGACAATCCCAAGGATCAATTAATCAGCGGCTTTCATTAGAGGCCCGAGAGTAATCCACAAAATTCACCTCCACCACCTAACTCGAGTATGCCTTCTTCACCTTCTCCACCACTGACTGCGCTCTTGTGAGGACAAGCGCGGCAAAAGCGCCGTCTCTTTCCCAAGCTCCTCTTTTTGGCATCCCACTCAAATTCCTGAAGGATTCGAGAATTCAAAAAATGTGAGGGGAAGAGGAATCTTTCGCTCGTGGTTAATCCTAACAAAAAAAAAAAAAAAAGCCCAGTCTCATCCCTACGCTCTGGCTTTCGGTGTGTGATGCAAGCCGATAGCCCGGCTCTTTCTTTCTTTGCCTTACAATCGCTTGCTCGCTCGCTCCATTCTCCCCTCCTAAACTGATCAATACTTCATTTAAATCGTGACATTAGCACACTACAAGTAGACAAAAACATGGAAAGAGTAGCAAAATGCTTCATCTCATGGTGAACAACAGAAACAAGAAAGGGATTCCTTTATAGAGAAGAGTGAGAATATTTCTTTTGTTTTGTTCAGACTTAAAAGCGAATGGTGAAATGGATGCAAAGCGTTCAGCGCGGTTTTGATTGGAACTCCCCAGCCGCTCCCTGATCAATACTGCATTTGAATCGTGATGGAGGGTTGCCTTCACACCATCACCCTGACGTGGAAATGAAATGCAAACACAGCCGCTGCTGTAATCAACACAAATTTTGGACGTTTATGTACGCCCTATTAAGCCTGAGCGAATGATATGCTGCTTACGTCAACCCTTGTGTTTGTCTTAGCACTTCAGAGCATAATTGCATGATATAAATGCCCCCTCACACATTCATTTACGCATGCAATTTACAACAAGCGCAATCAATAAAGTAGGATGCAAAATAGCATTGTGCTCGTGCTCGGTGAGATACAATCACACACACAAGAGGAAGAAGAGAGGAAGAGGAGAGAAGAAGGAAATGCTGTTTTTTAAAAAAAAAAAATTTTGTTGGATAAGTGAAAAAAGAGAATGAGGAAACCGGATGAAGGAAAGGAGAGAAGTAAAAAAACAAAAAAGAGAGTATAACATGTTTGGTTATTAGTAAGGCGGATTTACCTGAGCACTCTGGGAATCGCGGGCCTGATGAGACAAAAGCAGATCTCGCTGGAGCTTCTGGATGCTCGCGTCACGATGCGTCAACTGCAGGTTTTTTTTCCCCCATGCCAAAAATGTAGAGAAATGAAGCAAAGGAAAGACAGAGAGGAAACCAAATAGAGGCGTGAAAGAAAAGAAAAGAGAGATTAAGTCATGTGGTCGTATATATATCGCCATGTACTAGTGAGCACCTGCCTAATTCCCAAGCAATGAGCAATTAAGTAGCCAAGTCTTCTTATTGATCAGTTATTGATCATGGTGAGTGTGTGAGTGGTGATGTAGAGAGATATACAGGACAGGACATTTCTCTCTCTGGGCCTGTAACACTGAACATGTGATCATTATTAGTCACCTCCTTAGTGCTACAGAACTACTGATTGTCTAATTTATGAGTTTTAAGAGTTGATTATTGACATTTCAGTGAACAACACTTATTCTGTGTCACACTGTAGAAATAAGAGAGAATGACACAAAGCAAAACTCTGATGAAGGAGTTAATTATGGGCAGTGGTAGCTCAGTGGTTAAGATGGTGAACTACTAATCAGAAGGTCATGAGTTCAATCCCCAGCACCACCAAGCTGCCACTGCTGGGCCCTTGAGCAAGGCCCTTAACCCTCAACTGCTCAGTTGTGTAAAAAAATGAGATAATTGTGTCTGCCAAATGCCATAAATGTAAATTATGCAGAGTTACTACCAGTCTGTTGGCTATGGAAAGGCAAAAGCTCATCAAGCAGGTCTAGTTAACTCCATCCATCCTCCCTATCCTATGAGTGGCATTAATAGTTCATAAAAACTTAACTGTATACATTGCTAACAAAGTCTTTATTGTTCTACACTCTGCCATTTAAAATGTCTAATCGAATAATCAGTGAAACTATTTACCTTTGCTCTAACAAAAATCATTCTCTCAGAAATTTCTTTATTATACCATATTTTTGCTCAAGAAGTGTGTCAAAGATTACTTATGACTCTAAAGAAGACTTTAACACAAAAGTCATTTTTGGTTTAAAAGAAAACATTTGATGGTGGATCGTTGATGACTTTTAGCTGTTTTGTAGATGCTGGTCCATTTATTCTTCTAAGTACCAGAATATTTTAGCCCAAAACTTGGTTACTACTTAAGGAGGTTATTATTTAAATTGATCTTGCAACATATATTAATGTCAAAATATCACTCATTGCACGTGTTTTTCTTTCTAACTATTGCTAAATGTTCATGAAAAGGTGCCTGTAATTCTGGAGTACTGTGTATACCACTATACAGGGGTGTAAAGCAGACTACAGTCCTTGAGGGCCGCAGCACTGCTGCGTTTAGCTTCCTGCCTCAATTAACACAACGCATCCACTCACAAGCTAAAACCTTATGATCTAATTAATTAAGAAGTTTTAATAAGAGAGAATTAAAAAAAAACAAATCTCCAAAGGCCCTCCAGAACCTGACTTTGATTTGATTTGAAACCTTGACACCCTAGTTTAAAGGGTCACATGCTATTTAGTCCTATATTTAACACTGACAGAGAGAAAGCCCATTTGAGAGAGTAATTGAGAGTGTGATGCATAAATCGTCTATGCAACACTAACTGGCTCATATTAGCTTAGGGTGCTTTCACGCTTGGCTCGAATACTGGAGTTGCTTTATAACATTAGGCCTTTACTGAAATTTGGTAATATAATAATGATATTTCCATGTATCTAAAAGGCATTGTCTATTCTACTCATTGTGAAATTTGAAACAGGACGTGAACTAGCAAACTTAGCCAAACATATTATCTGAAGATCAGCCCTGAAAGTAGATAGCACCTGAATTTATTTAAAGTAAACCCTAGACTATAGGTGAACTAGCCTCATGTCAGAAAACAAAAACTCTAATCCGTGTGTGTGTATGTGTGTGTGTGTGTGTGTGTGTGTGTGCGGGCTACCTCACTCTTCAAGAGTTCTAGTCCTCTCGCTGCTGTCTGATCACTGGACACCTAAAGAGCAACAAAGTAAGTCAGGAAAATGCTGTGAAGAATAATGTGCTGTGAATTCTTCTTTAACTGCAGGGGGAAAAAAAACAAAACAACTATAATCAGCATAAATCTGCTCCCACTGCATCTGATTTATGAATAAAGTGTGATAAATGAAGCCCAAAGTTTGGAATAGTATAGGTGTATGCGATTAGAGACGGCTTACTTCACGGGGGAGGAAATAAATCATCCCTCACATTCTAGGCCATGAGTAATCACACTCCAGCATGACAGCGTTAACTATTTTAATTTAATTGTAATAAATTAAATAATTGGACAATCTTTGGTTTTTCTACCAGACACCCTTCATTTAACCATTTATTTCATATGTTTTGCCATACACACTCCTCTGGTTTCAAGGACTTTATATATATATATATATATATATATATATATATATATATATATATATATATATATATATATATATATATATATATATAAAATCAGAATTCTTTCATTGTGAGCCCTGAGAGTTAAAAGTCTATTAACACAAGTGCAGAGGCCACCTGGTCCCTACGCCGCGCTGGCGGCCCTACATTAACATCTTTGGAGAACAGTTAGGTAATACTGATTGCTTTTTGCCCTGCTCACAATGGCAGCCATAGCCTCAGTCGCCCTGCCTCAGTCTCAAGGACTTTTGAAAAGCACACAATCAGGAGGTGAGCCTGCAGCACAGCACTCCAGTTAAGATGAGGAAAGCATGTTAGATACATGGAGCAGACAGACGTGTGGGTAATATGATGACTGCGATGCTTGCTAGCAACATAGATGCTAATGTGAAATAATTTAAAAACATTAAGCGCAAGCATAGTGCTGTGTGCTGGCTTCATTCTTTTTGTTCTGGGTTTTTGAAAAGCAATACTGATATTCCCAGAACAGTGAACATGATAATGAAAGGTGCAGTGGGGGGAGAAAAGGGGGGGGGGGGGGGGGGGGGGGGGGGGGGGGTTTGCTGAACGCAGCAAGGTGATTGCTCATTCCAAGCAGCTTCAAACAGCCTCGCCTCATCAGAAGGACACCTTTAATATTCGGACTTTTCACGTCACTCCCGGATAAATCCCTAGCAACCACCATGGCAACACACACAGACTCCGACGTGAAGTGCATGGAAAGATCCACCCACCTCGAGAAAATGGACAAAAAGTAAAGGGAGAAAGAGAGATGAGAGAAGTATATAAAGGAGATACAATTCAAAAAAGGAAAAGTACTGCATTTGTGTGAACGGAAGAAAGAAAGAAGTTAGAAGTTAGACGCATGTCAGAGATCGCAAGCTAGATACAAAATGATGGACGTTGACCTCTTCTCTAGATCACTAACACCAAAAGTACTTTAATTATACATCTCATTTGTTAGAATTATAGATCCCTATCCACTTAAATCCATGTGAGAGTTTGTGGAGAAAAGGAATGACCTCTATGTGGGCCCTGGAAATTTCTGCATTTCACCCCTTTGCATCTGCTTTTCTAGTCTTGTGGACTATGGCTCAAAAGCTGATGAGTTCAGTCAAACTTCATTAAGTTTATAGCTGAGGCCCAGTACTCCCTGGTGGCAGGGCTTGGAGGAATGAGCGCATCGCCTGGCAGACTGCGCTATACTGCTCTATCTCACAGGTGGCGGTGGGGATATAGAAGGGGGCTCTATCTCTGTCACTACTCTTCCTTCCCTCCGCCCATAGCTCTGTCTCTCTTCTCCTACTCTCTCTTTTTCCCTCGTGAGGATCGGCAGGCCGAAGGGTCTCCAGTCTGTTCATCATTTTGTGATTGAGCTGCAATAAATCCAGGGGAAATACATTTATGAATGCATTCATGTGGCTGGGAAATCCATCTTGGCCCGCTGTCATGTGCAAGAGAGGGAGGATGCAAAAAAAGGGGAGGGCTGAGGAAGGTTATGTCCGTTGCTGTGGTCGGCCATTTTCTTCCTTCGTGGCCATTTTCAGAAGCTCTGTCATAAGCTCATTAAGGCTTAGCATACGAGGAGACAACAGTTTACTCCTTTCAGCAATATGGGATGGACAATCACAAGACATGAGCAGTTAGTTTGTACGATTACTTTTGGTACTTCGGTTCATGAGCAGGTCCTTCCCTTTTCCATACTCTTCTATTCTAATTATTCTGGTACAAGTTGATGCGTTGTTCCACAACTGTATGGATTTTTAGATGTTTTTTTTGCCAAACTCTAATCTGTTCTTCCTGTTTTTGAGGCTTACTAATGGTTTACATCTTGTGGTAAACCCTCTGTATCTACTCTGGTGAAGTTATCTCTTGATTGTTGACTTTGACACAGATACGCCTACTTCCTGGAGGGTGTTCTTGATCTGACTAATTGTTGTAAAAGGTTGATATGAACAGTCTTGCTATGATGGCTTAGGACTACAATTGCTATGATAGCATTAGGACTGCGTCTCCATCAGTGAACAGTTGATAACTTCAACAAAAAAACGTCATGTGAAAACTATAATGAATTTCCTGTTTACACAATTGCACTTTTTGACCATGGAGTATACAGTTATAGAAGAGAGTTATTTATAATCGCACTATTTGTTGTCACCCAGATGAGGACGGGTTGCCTTTTGAGTCTGGTTCCTCCTCTCAAGGTTTCTTCCTCATGTCATCTCAAAGTTCTTCCTTGCCACTGTCGCCTTTGGTTTGCTCATTAAATAAATTGATAAATTAATTCTTATATCCTGAATTTACATATTTCTGTAAAGCTGCTTTGTGACAGGGAAAGAATTCTTCAGTCATTCACCACAATAGTTTCCCGTCGGTTTTCTGGGCCTTTTGGAGTTCCTGAACTCACAAATGTGTTTTCTTTTTAAGAATGTACCAAATAGTTGATTTTGCCACACCTAATGTTTTGGCGATCTCTGTGATGGGTTTGTTTTGATTTTTCAGCCTAATGATGGCTTGCTTTACGGGCAGTGACAGCTCTTTGGGCTCCATTTTGAGAGTTGACAGCAACAGATTCCAAATGAAAATGCCACACAAGAAATCAACTCGAGACCTGGCCTTGGAACAGCTAAGCAGTCAATTGTCCAAAATACTGCTGGTCTTTTAAAAAGGGGGAAACCACATATAAAAAGTGCTGTAATTCCTACACTGTGCACCCAATTTACATTCATAACAATCAACAATTTACTCAAGTTAAAGCTGAAAGGAAAACTTTTCAGGTATGGCCATAACGCTGTGATGAGTTCAGTTAAATCCTTAACACAGAAATAGAAATTTCAAAAAGCTGCACATTTACATTACTTACTTTACATTATAACTCCGAATAATAATATAAATTGAACTGCACCATTTCCAAATTGTTCTCACCCATGAAGCAAACAGATCTCAAACACCTTCTAAAACCTAAGATCGCAAATATGACTCTCGGGGTGCAGGAGGGGAGATCTGTGGGCCGTCTGGTGGGTATTTACAATGAGTTTGAGGCAGGGCTGTGCTGGGAATAGCTCTTAAAGGGCTCTGGCTCCAGTGGATCTGACAGACAAGGCTGCCGAGGCCACCATAAATGGATTTCTTATTTCAATCCCAATATAACTTTCAATCCTGGCTAATAAAAAATGTTGGGGTGAGAGGACAGGACAACACACATGCGTCTTCTGTGGTATCTCAGTCTAGCATGGGGCTTTTACAGAAATTACGATGACAAACACCAGGACATGAATCCACTGAAATGCATATGTCAGAGCTTGCATTACTGGGGGTGGGGGGAGCGTCGGTTTGACCCTTATAATGTTCCCCTGGAACAGGAGAGCCAAAAAATTAAATCTTTAAAAATCCAAAATTGTTCGTGGACCTGGCAGGATGGAAACGCTCAAACATAAAACACCTGAGCGGCAGAAAGTGCTGCGCTAGATATTCGAGCTCATCCACAGCTTGGTCTGACATCTGGCGTCAAGGGATAATAACACCAATCCATAAGAGTGGAGGAAAACTGGATCTGAGTAATTACAGAGACATTTGTGTGATAAGTATCCTGGGGTATGTAGTAGCATTTTAAAGACCAGAATCTTGAGCCTCATGAAACTGACCACATTTACCTAATTTATTGTTGTTGAATTTGAAGTTGCAGACATTTAAAGTTGTCAGACATTTACATCATCCAACTTGATAGCCATTGCGATAGTTAGACTCAGCTGGTGATTTTCGATACTATCGTCAGTCGTCCCAAGTCTAATCACCAGTTGCATGTGCACAAAATGGGCAGTACTCTGTGAATTCTGGTCTAGACTGCAATTCATCTGACAAACAACTCAGTCTTTAGATACCTACAATGAGGATTAGATTTAAAGGCATAATCTATTTTATCATTTCGCTGCTGAGAGTCTTTTAGCCTAGCTGGAACACGGCCATCTACAGACCAATCTGGAGAGTCTGGCATTTCTAAGGGCAGCACTAAATCAAATTAGCTGATGCGATGTTAATTCTGAGCAGCGTTTCATTAAAATGGGAAAAAAAGATCATCGACGCCAAGGACTCGTGTCCTTTGGCATAATCTAATAGGGCCACATTTTGTTTGTTTTAATCATGTTTAAGCAGTGAGAAAGGGAGAGATGTGTCTGAAGGCACAGATCTCTTCAGGTCAGGGTTGAACACTGTCCTTCAATCGAGAACATGTCCTTCATTAGCCATAGACATTTATTTTGATTTAATGTCTAAATTCTACATTTCCAAATGCGTAAGAATGCCTGACACTGCCCTGTATTGGCAAAGACAATCGATTGCTTGTGGTATGTTCACAGTGCAACCTGGGATGGCAGCCACAGTTTTGCAAGTGCATATATTTTTGCTTGGGGAGGCTCTTTTGAGCATAATTTCGCTTGTGCAGACATTTATGATGTGTATTTATGTATTATATGCGCATTCATGGTGTGTAAATTATTTATATTGTGCTGTAAAAGTGAAGGTAGCTGAAACAGAAGAGTCTGTGAGTGCATTAAATTTGTAGAAACTCATCAGATTTTTTTTCAAACGTAAAAACAGAAGGATTAAGGTACTCTAAAACAAAATCATTCACTGTTTATCAGCAGGATGATGGCCTGAACCCAGGCAATAAGTCCAATATCAGGCGCTCCATCTCCATGAGCATTTGTAAGTGTCTGGGCTCTTGATTATCTCCCTGACTCTCTAGCACCTTCTGCCACTGCATGCTGCGATGTATTAACTGAAATGAGGTGGCTGTCCAGGTCGTCCTACATTCCGTTCTGCATCTCTCCATCCCTCGCCCCTTCCCTCCTCCTGCCTGCTGCTAATCAGTGACCGAAAGCCCTGTGCGCCGCATACATTAGCATTCATCGCCGCTCCTCAGCCTCCTCCCATTCCTCACCACCGACAAACAAAAGGTTACACCTCTCTCTTCTCGTCTTTTCTCTCTGTCTCACTCTCTCCCAGGGTCTCTCGCACGTCTTCGTGCTTTCTCGTGCTGCATTTGAGAATTTCCACTCTCTTATCTGGCGCAAACAGGCGAGACAAATGCTTTAACGTGGGCAGCCGGTGTGGCGGCGAGGACCAGCAGATAAATCATAGATGAGCCAGCGTGAGCGCTGTTAACATAATCCCTGCATTCTCACCTCGCTGATGCTACGAGCTGCTAACTCCCGTGTTGTTCATCAAATATTAAAGCATGTATAATTAGACAAGGCTGAGTGTGTGCTGCATGTATGTGAGTTGGTAGGTGGGGGACGTATGATATACTGCATTACATGCTGATGCAAAGATCTGCGCTTTTAATCAGAGCAGTGTGTGTGTGTGTTTGTGTGTGGTGCCATGGACGGGGGGGGGGGTGTTATTGAAGAATTTGTGCGTGAGCAATAAAGGGAGATCACGTGTGTATTAAAGACTGTCAGTACAAAATGCTGATGTACAGCATATTGCTTTCACTCTTCCTCCACTCGCCTCCTTTGTGATCACCAGGCAATTACTGGAAAGAAAAAAAAAAAGCGTAGCATCGCTTCGTTCTTGCCCTCCCTAACTTTAATTGCTTAATGCATCCTTTACTGTCGCCCCACTCCCACCATGCTCTCTGGTATACAGTGGCTGCTTCTCGGTAATTAAACCCAAACCTGCAAGTGAAGAAACAGCATGAACCACTGCGCACAGTCCACATACAGACACAAACATGCTCCTCTGATATCTGCAAACAACAGCTTGGTGTCACAAATTGGAGATGACATGATACCACGTTTTATTTAATAAAATCTAAATATAATAAGCGCAATGCTAACAAAAGAAAAATCAGGTCAGTCTCTTTTTTTTGTTAACTTTTCCAGTCCAGAAAGTACATTTGTTTTCCAAATACAATTCCAATCTTTGCCATTTGTGATGATAATCCAATTTCCAGTATGATTTCTCTGATATCTGATCCACTATTTGTTTTTTATTTCTAATATTAGCCCGATACTAATCCTGTGTATCAGAATGGTGCCATCTCTACCACACATACTCTGACCATTCCTGCATTTCTAAACTGTACATTTAGCAACTTAAACAATGTTAAGAGGGTTTTATTATTAACCAACACAAAAAAAACAGTCCAATGAGTTTCAATTTCATTTCAATATTTGCACTTTTAGGATATAACAAGCCTGGAGCAGTCAGACCAAAAATGCAGATTTAGATGCAAGAGCAAAATAAATACTTCTTTTTTTAAATTTTTTTTTTAACCTAGGTGAATCTTAACTCCGCAAAATTTGTCAAACATGGACGTTATACACGGTACACCAGCAACAATGCAAATGCAATTCATGTCTAGTACTCGATAACGCTCACTTTCCTAATACATTTTTTTTCTTTCTATTCACACTAACAACTGTTTTTTAATACTCCTTCTGAAAACATTCAAAGATGGCAGAACTGTTTTTTTTTTCTTTGTTTAAGCATTTCAATTTCATGTTGGATTGCTTTGTATAGTATACAAGCAACACTATGGCTTGCAGGAAAGGTGGTTTTATGTTCCTGTTGTCAAAACAAGCGAAAATAGCTCCCTTGCGGAGCAACAGAAGAGAGTTTGCCCTGTGGCCAGGAGAGTACAAGTTCGAATTCCAAAGGTGCCACAGCCATCTCTCAAGTGTCCAAGAGAGCAAAACTGGCTCTCTGGGTGGGAAGGAGAGCATTACTGTGTTAATCTGTCCCCTGTCAATCACAGCGACACTAGCCAGTCGTGGAAGTCTGAGAGTTCATATATGCAGAAGAGGGCAGCCAGTCCTTTCCTTCGATTGCTCAGCTGCAGTGCAGTTTGAAAAGATTTGGTGGCTTCATGCGTCTTGGAGGAAGCATGTGCCAGCCTTCACCTTCCCTGGCTGGTGGTTGTCGTAAGAGCTAGCTCGTAGGTGGGAATTGGTATATGACCAAATTGAGAGAAAATAGGGGGAGGGAATGACAAAGGTCATGGGTCAGACGCCCAGTGTGCATAACCTTTTCTATTATTTTTGTGTTTCAGAAATGGACTGAAAATCCTAATTTGGCCAAAACGTGAAAATAAAATGTTAGCGTTGGATAGGTCTTAAACATGCACTGCTCACACGTTTGAGTTTCAGTAAACAACGCATTGATACACACAAGAGGAAACACACACTGTTAGATACTGACATAAAGACAAGCGCACACATGCCATTCTCGTCCTGACAGCAGCTCCAAGAGAAACCATTATGAAGCAGAAGCCAAGCATCCACGGCGGAATGGCCAAGCACAGTAAAAATTCCTCTTCTTTAATTAACTTTTATGGCTGACAAAGAGGACACCCTGACACCTGTCCTACGCTGGGCTGCAGTTTATTACTCTCGCACCACTCATCATATATGCCGAGGAGTGTGTGGTGTTCCAGTGTGTGTGGAGGCTGTACTGGGAAGGAAAAAAAGAGAGACACACAGATATGTGAGGACTGCAGGACTTTCTTTCCTCCTCTCTTATTGTTGCTTTGATAGAGAAGCCTAGAGTTTCATGTTCACTTTCAGAAAAGAGCTCACAGTGTTTGTCCAGCATAACATCACATCACACTGTTTCTCAATCTCATGAGTCAAACATTCATTAAATCACCACCTACACACGCCTCGAACCAGACGGACCTCGCTGTGTAAACGGGGACAGGCTTGTCTAAAAATACTTCACAAAAAGCCCCGGGTCATTTCCAGCTGAAAGATTCTCGCCGCTTGGCACGGACTGTAATTAGCACTGCTCAGTTAGCGCCCAGCTATCTCCTGCTTCAGAAAAAAGGAAGCTTGATTTGATCAAGATGTGAAACACGAGCCTGCTGGCTGTGGCGGATATTAGTCTACGAATGGTGCCGTTCTGGGGTTTTTTGTGTATGTGTGTGTGTGTGTTTGTGTGTGTTTGTGTTGGGTTGGGGGGGGAGCTCATCTAGAGAAGGTGTTTTTCCCACCTAGTTTCATCCACTATACCCCTGAGTCTATAGAAAAAAAATGAGAAAATAAAATCTGTGACCTTGTGACTGGACCGAAAGGAAACACACTGCTGTCTCATAACAATGGACAGTCGATTAACAGCTGTGAGACTAATACTCAGTGGAGTGTTTCTCTCGAAGCAGTGTATCTGTGCTTTTTCTCTGAAGCTGTGTTTATTTAGCCATTTTCTAGAGATAAGAGAAGCCAATTCGCTAACAGTCATGTGTCATGTATTTCTTTGTCTAAAGCTCCTTTCACATGGGAATTTAATGTCAAATAACTGAGATTCAGCCAGAGTTGAAACCTCAGCTCAAGTGTAAAGACGGCTCAAGTTAAACAATGTCCAGGCCATTCATTTATATAACTGTGAAATATACCTTTTACCTTACCTTTTAGCCAACGTTCATATCCACTTATCCTTGCAAAATTGACCATAACACCGTTCAGAGTCAACAAAAGCCGTAACTCTTTTAATGTGACCATTTTTGATAAAATCCATAAATGTCCTTCAAAATACTTAAAAGGTGCAAGCATTTTCCCCCTGCTTTTACTGAGGTCACTATACTACAAAGCAAGCAGGCACAGCTTTATCTTTATCTTTATCTGTCTCTTAAAGAGCCCAACAATAAAAATGAGAATTTAAAGGACTTTGAATTCTGATAGTGTTTGGCTGAGAATTCAATTTCTGTCAAGGCCTCAGTTATCGACATTAATTCAGCATTGGATTACATTCAGAGGGAAATATTAGTGAAATAGTATACATGTGCGCAAACTAAAGATGTCAGACAGAAGGTCAGACAAAAAAAGCTTTTGCAATGGGTGACTTTGAAACTCCTGGCCTTTAAAGCTGCCCTGACTTGCAGAAGACAGTTTCGAGGGTTTGCAATACGTAGCTTGCGTGACGTTGTTAAGCCGAGACGAGTCCATTTGAGTTTGACACATCATAGCTATGCAGGGAGAGGACTAGCTATTGACTTCCTTTATTGATTTTGGCAAAGGAGTGTAGTATTTAAGAATCACAACAACTTTTAATCCAGTGTGTTGATTGCATGCTGCTGAAATCAGTACTGAGCAGCTGCAGAGGCTTAGGATACACCGATAGACCTAAAACTCACTTCACTACACACACCACCGGTGAAAACCACCACCCATCCCAAAGAAGGGGAAGAAGAAGAAGAAAAAAAAAGTGGATCACTCGTAGGAGTGATTATCTGGCCCCTGGAATGGCAAATAAATCCAATTTATCCTGAGAGATGATTTATGCCAGGCTGCGGCCTCATTATTCTGCTGCTACACACCCGCCCTCCCTTCAGCACCCTTTTCCAGAACCTTCCATAAGGCCTGTGGAGTTTCACCCTAACTTTCGGAAACGCTAGCCACGCTCCCTGAGGGGTTTTATGGGATCCTGATGTGGTGTGATGAAGAATGGAAAAAGTGCTTAACTATGTTATTAGCGCAGAGGGTGCGATTAAAAGTGTCCTCGGTGACGAGGTTTTAAAGCGACACGGCTCTTGGCCTGGCCTGATTGATGGCCTGGGATGAGTGATTAGACTTGGAGGGGGGTACTGCAGTAATCCGGTCCTCCTTTTTTCTGCAGGAGCTCAGTGTCTCTTCTCCTTTTTCCTCTCCTCCTGCCTGCTGTAAACTATTTTACTGCAGCATAGCAAGCTTTACAGCCACGGAAGGCAGAGAAGGGAAAAATAAGCGAGAGAAAGACGACTTGTGTGCATGTCTTTAATTCTGTGGAGCGGCGAACGCTGAGGCTCATTACCGCAGCCTGTCTTTCTCTCTCGCACACAGAAAGGCAATGGTTCTTTGGAAATGAATTCCGTTGTCACACAGCGTCAACCCACAAGAGGATTGGAGGAGCGGTTGCTTGCGCGTGACTATCCGTCTCACGCCTTCCTCCACCGCCGCGCTGTCCATTTTGCTGCAGGGAGATACGGCACCGTGTCGAGCTGATGAATAATAAAACAGGACTGGTTTGCTCAGAAGGAAAAAAGAAGGAAAGCAAAAACAGTATCCTAACAAATACACACAACCCAGCACACAGTGCATTAGAGAAACAACAGCCCACAATAATGCCATAAATAGAAAGACAAATCTGAAGGCAGACTGGAGCAAAGACAATTTAAAAAAAAAAAAAAAAAAAAAGGGCAGAAAATGATGTATGGATGTGGAGGTGTGTATGCGTAACTCCAGCCATGACAGCACAGAAATATGTAAAAGGAAGCTGGGTAAAGCTCCAGGGTTTATAGTGTGTTATGTACAGACCTGTGATTCATGAACGACCAGTGAGAAAGCCTAATGATAAACTGTTCTTCAACTGACAAACAGAGGTAAAGCAACACAAGGGAATCTAATATCTCATGCTATCACAATTGTTCCACAAAACCAAGCATGCTGAAATTAGAGACACCAGACAGCGTGGTATGGAACAGCCCAGTTATTCATCCAAATCCAGAACTATCTGTACCCCAGTCGTCTGCACCTCATGAAAAGTAGAGAAAGTTCTCTGGAAGTTGTGGGGGTGGTGACATAATTTTCCACACTAGTAATGGTTAGTAATAACTAATGGTTTCATGTGGAAAAGCATCAAGAAGCCAACCAAATGGAACTTCCTGGGATGTCCATTGTACTCAATGGGAAGGTTATTAGACACTATTACTGCTAAGGATCGTCTAAGTCGTATGATCTGGTAGAAAAGCCATTCTAGATATACAGCTAGGATACACTATATGGCAAAAGGTTTGTGGACACCTGACCATCACACCCATATGTGCTTTTTCTCTAACTGTTGCCAAAAAGTTGGACGCGCACAACTGTCTCGAATGTCTTTGTATGCTGAAGTATTAAAATTTCCCTTCGCTGGAAAAGGAGGCCCAAACCTGTTCCAGCATGACAATACCCCTGTGCACAAAGTCAGCCCCTTAAAGACATGGTGTGTGAAGGCTGGACTGGAAGAATTTGAGTGTCCTGCACAGAACCCTGACCTCAATCCCACTGAACACCTTTGGAATGAACTGGAACTCCGACTTCACCCCAGACCTCCTCAACATCTCAACATCAGCGCCTGATCTCACTAATGCTCTTGTAGCTTAATGAACACAAATCCCGACAGCCACGCTCCAAAATCTAGTGGAAAGCCTTCCCAGAAGAGTGGAGCTTATTATAACAGCAAAGAGGGACTAAATCTGGAACGGGATGTTCAACAAGCACATGTGGGTGTGATGGTCAGGTGTCTAGAAACTTTTGGCCATATAGTGTATCTTGCAAGAAGTAGAATCAAATTCAGCACGGGTACTCGGTAACGTTATGACTTACTTAGTGATGGAAACAGCAACAGGGTGAGGGAGTCTATGTTTTTGGTATCTAATACCTCTTTGACACAGTCCTCTGACTTTCTTTAGATCCAGGACACATTAAGCATTAACCTGAAACTGTCTACCATCATTCATTCAGAATCAGTGCAGAAAACAGAGCCTCTGCTACACATACCCACAACAGCAGAGCTGCTTTAAAAAGTTATCACTTCTCTGTGAAATGAAACTTAAAACACGTACATGAACGAGCCCCTCTGGTGTGTGGTATTAGGATGTGCCACATCAAGGTGGCACTAAGACGTAAGAAATCTTGCTATGGGGTGATTGAGAGCGTTTAGAAGCAGGAAACGAAAGTAGAACGATCGCACAGATTAGAAAGGAGCGAGAGACAAAAGGCCTGATAAGAATGAGGGGATAAGAAAAAGAAATGAGGTCGTTATGTACATTGCCAGCAATCCAAACTCTTATGTATTCCATCTGGGATCCCATCAGGTGTCAAACTGGGATGGGAACGAGAGAGAGAGGAGTGAGAGCTGCTGCAGAGAGCTCATCAAAATACAATCACGTCTTCAGCCAGACCACAAACAAACCACACACTTGCACCCAACCATTCCCACCTCAAATCTAAGTAGGACTCTGTAAGCCTCAATTTCACCCAACACAACAGATGTTTCAGGTGGCAAAGATAGCAATGCAGTGAAGTAGGAACCAAAGGAACCAGAGAGGATCAAGTGAATGTGAGATAGATCCTCCAACGGTCTTCCAGCAATTGACAGGACACACAGATTCATTGACTGTCATGGACAAACAGAGGTTTGACTCGATAGTCAGCAATTCCAGTGCTTAACCCCAGCTCATATCTACTCAGTTGACAGGAACCATGTAATTGGCTCTAGCTCCATCACTTAAAATCATTTTAAGACAGGACAAGTACTTATCATGATCTGGTCCGTTCCGCTTTGCTAGGAGATCGCTTCTGCTATCTAAAGTTGCCAGAAGATGAGATTAGTTTGAGTTGAAGTGTCTGGATGATAATCTTAGTGACGTTGTAGATTTGCTCCGCCCTTTGTCAAGTCTAGCCAAGCAAAGTGTCTTTGTTTTCCTATTTTCCTTCCTCAGGTATGAAATATACAGCTGGCAGATTTATTTATTTTTTTTTAGTTTTACTTTTGAAGAACAAAGGGAACCTCTGCCAACATTCTGACAGAGAGGAGGCAATGTTGAGGAGGTCTCAAATGAACGTCATCCTGATTCATGAATCCTTTTTCTTAATCATACACGCACGCTACGAATAAAAACATCTAAAACGGAGGGTAAACAGCATGCAAGTGAGATTTGTCAGTTTGTGCAAGAATCATCTGCATTGCTAAAGTACAGAGTGACAGTCAGAGAGAAGGTAAATACACATGAAAGAAGAAATAGCACTTTTAAAAAGCAGCAAAGCAAATATTTTCTGGAAAACAAGCCGAGCAAATTTCAATAGAACACCCTCTGGCTTCAAAGTGTGAAGTTTATGGCTGCCATCATCATGGCATTGTGCATAGCAAAGCTGCTGTTAAGTGCTGTCCAACTCCCAGAAACAGTATTTGTGGATTGAACTGTGTTTTGCACAACACAATCTCCTTTCTTTAGTTCCAAGATATAACTCTGGACAAGATGTCATCCCTGGGGTTTAGTCATGCAAGAGAACATCAGAAATTACAGAGCAGGGATGACTTTTACACTCTTGCGCTCCTGCTCTATTACGGTTGCTCGGCTTCAGCCTCACACGCAAAAATATATTGTATTCACAAGGCGAGAGATCTGAAGTGTTCACTTTCAGCTAAAATGACACATGGAGGAGATCCTCACATGGCTATCAGAGTCATAAAAATGCCTTTAAACTGCCATCAAACTCTAATAGCTCCTGTGGCTTTCTAACTGCAAATCACTGACTACAGACACACAAGTACACAAATACCCACTCCTGCATTCAATTTGTCAGCATGGGCATTGTGCACAGTGCCATATTCTGAGACAATGCTCGCCTAACCCAGCATCAAGAGCTGAGGTGAGCTCTTCAGGACTCAAATACCCTCTCTGCAACAAAACAAGAAGAAGAGGATAAAAGTGAGGCAATTGCTTCAGACTGAGGCTTGTTCGCAATGGAAATTATATCAAGAACTAAAAAATTCCCGCTTTCGAACATTTCTTTGTCCACACAAAATAAAAAAAAATAAAAAAGGATTTAAAATGCTCACATGGGCACGCCAGCACAGTAGGTGGTGATACAACGTCAAGCATTACATCAAATGCCTGAAGAATAACATGAATGAAAAAAAAAAAAGACAAACAAAAGGATTAATGTGCGTGGACTAGCAATAAGATGGAACTACTGCTTAAGGTTACACTATTGGGGTCTTATCCAAAATCATTGCGTGCAGTGTGCTTTGTAGCACTTTAGTGTTAGATTCAAGAGCAGTACAGCACATGGCCTATTTTGGCACTTTGGCACGAGGGTATAATAATAAATCAAAGCGAAATTAAATTGTGAAACACGTTATCAAAGACCAGAGTGACGTAACAGAAAAGTGTTCGCCCTATCGTCAGGAATTCGAATCCTTACGATGCTGCAGACATCCGTGGCCAGAAGTCAAGAGAGCAAAAATACCCTCTCTCTAGCCAATCATGGCCATCTGCGAGCTCACACCTAAAAAAAAAGTGCTGAGCTTTGCCAGGCAACGCACTGACTGACAGCTGCTTGTCCAATCAGATTAGAGGAACAAACTGGTATAAAAGACACAGAAACCACACGGACTGTGCACGCGCGGGTTGCCGATGCGAGGCCAGTGATTTCAAAAACTTACCTGTCTATACCAAATAGTGAAAACAGAGTTTTAAAATTTGTCCACCTTGGAGGGAATTTTCAAAAAGCTTAGTTTTCATTGACAGAAAAATTCGTCGTAATGAAATGTTTTCAAATTTCATACGTGTAGAGGCAGGCTTGTGATGAAATGCACGACGGCTACATGTATTTTTGTACAGATAACCAAATAAAAGCTTTGCTGAGAATGAGTCTGTACAAAATGCGCCACCGGCTGCCAGCTGTGAGAAACAGAAATGCAGGAATCGAGCGAGAGTGGCCCACGAATGCAAATCGACGAGATGATTTTCACTGACTGAGAGAGGTGCCTGGGTGTGTTTGCATGAATTTGCACAAACAGGGGTGTAAGATGGCGTTCGTTACAGAGCGTATGAAATGAAATGCCGGCGCTAAACTTGTGGGTGTGTGTGACCCTGTTAGTTAGGGCACAGCGGGAATAAAGGGCTGAGCTAATACCCTATTGGTCGAGCTTTCACACACATATACATGCTTGCGTACAGAAGGACATACACATACATATGTTCATGTAGCCTTTTTTTTTTGTTAGCAGAATTTGCTTTAATAATTTAAACAGATAATTTCCTGGCCAGCCACAGAGCAGGGAAGTTCAAATATAGATGGGCAAGTGTGTGTGTGTGCGCGTGCGTGCGTGCGTGCATGTGTGTGTGTGTGTGCGTGCGTGTGTGTGCACACATGGTCCCTGGTGTGACGTACATGAATCGAGAAGCAAATGTGTGATTTTTTACTCGGAGCTCTCGCAGACTCGACGGTATTGACTGCCCTGTAAGTAAGACGACTCCTGTGTAAACTTTTCAAGGCCTGAAGCTGCACGTAAGCTCAGATAAAAGCAGTCCTGATCACACAGAAGGTGTGGGGAACATGTTCCACGATGGTTCACCATCACGCATGAATCACAAATTGCTGCAAGTTCGGGTTCTGCCCTTCTTTGATTTAAATGTTTCTTCTGCATGAGCTCTAAAGTCGTACCTGACTAGCACTCCATATAAAACTGTAGACTGACAAGCTAACTTATATATAAAAGTTTTTTTTTTAAAAAGGTGGTATTTAATGTTTAAGGCTTTATGCTTCTTGAGAGAAAACTAGACCTCAATGTAGCAACTCATGAGGTCAAAAGCAAAGAAAACTTTTTTTAAATTATTTTTGTTATTACTTTTCTGGCAATGTAAATATTACTATTTTTATTTTACTTGCAATATAAAAAACATGACTGTTGAATTTTCTTATACCATACACAAATATACAATGTATGTTAAATAAATGTTTCCAGGCAAAATTGATTCCTTTGTTTTGCTTTTTAATATGAAAGAAGAGTTTGAAATGCACTTTTGCTCATCTTCTTCAAATTCCATCCTGGCCTGGACTCTCTGGACTTTTCTTTTTTTTTTTTTTTTTTTTTTTTTTTTTTTTTTTTTTTTTTTTTTTTTTTTTTTTTTAAATAATGTAAATTAGCTTACAAATAAAAGGGATGCTTTCACATCTATTAGGCTGTTTGCTGTGTCAATCAGAGCAAAAGTTATACTTCCACATGATCCACAAAGGAGGAGCGTGAAGGGCTGAAAACATATTCATAAAACTCTTTCACTCATTTGTCAGAAATACAGTCACGGAAAAAAAAAAACTAAACCACCTGAGGACACTGAGCTGGTGCTAAATAAATGATTAGATAAATATGTAAAAATAACTTGTGTGTAGCTCCCTTTTTTTGTTTTTGTTTGTTTGTTTTTCCACGTTTCCAGAACACTTGGCACTACAGCTCTGGCCTTTGGCTCAATTTGGCAGCTTACATCTACAAAAAAAATAAAATGAAATAAAAAACAGGCAACCCCAAAACAAGTTTGATTCACTTCCTGCAGTGAGTCGATTCAGAGTCGAATCTTTTACTCATTCTCTTGGAAGTGGACCGAGACCACTTTGCTCAGATGCTCTTGGACCCAAGTATGATTGATGTGTTCTCACCTGCCTAAAGAACTGCACAGAGAGGAAGAACACACCAGGGTTCCACATGCCACACCAAACTGCAGCTAAATTCAGAAATAATTCAGCAGCAGGAAGCACCATAATAAGGAACTCTATTCACACTTGTGTAAAATGATCATCAAAACCCCAGTGTTTACATTCAAGTAAAGTTAATGGCATCACTGATGAAAAGTCAACTGCACGTGGCTCGGGTCATGATTTGGCATTGAGTTTCAGCTCAATAAACAAGAGAAGAAGAAATGAGGTAATAATAACAATCGTATAAAATTAATAAAACGGCCTGGCTGGAGGGTTGGGCATGTTGCGTATGTAAAGGACAGTGTTGAATGAAGGGGAGGGGAGGGGGAAAAAAAAAAAAAGGAGAAAGAGAGGGAGCGAAATGGCGGGGGAGATGTAAGTGCACGATTTCCTCGGTGGCGCTGTCACACGTCAAAGCTGCACTGAATCAAAGCAAGCTCTTTTTGATGAATATAAAGCAGAGAGTCCTGCTGAGAAGCACTCTCGCTCTAATCACGCACCCGCGGCCAGAAAGATGCCCCCCTCCTCCTTCCCAAATGAAAATAAAAGCAGAAGGGGGAACTGGGGGGTGTGTGAGAGTGAGAGAGAGAGAGAGAGAGAGAGAGAGAGAGGGAGAGAGAGAGGGAGAGAAAGGGGACGCAGAGCACACACCAAAACAACAAAGGCTTACTTTAGAACAGCAATAAACATTCAGGCCCTCCTGAGATTTCGGACTGGAGGGGTGGAGAGGGGGGCACGGCGAACACACCATGAACAGATTTTTAGCCCTAAACAGACAACGCACACCCTCCAGCTCATTCGCTCGACAACAAAACACAGACAGCGTCTCTTTAAATAACAGCCATAGCGTGTGTGCGCACACACACACACACACGGGGCAAGTAGAGAAACAAAGAAGGGTTCGAGCATTGTGTGAAATTGTTCTAGCAGCATTCGATGGACGGAGCTGTGTGCTGGATAAAGAAGCTACATCACAATTATCTGACAAAAAAAGAACTATGAATACACAATATTATTTTGAGAATATGAGAACTGAGTCAGAGAACTGACTTATTTTAAATTCTTTAAAAATATATACATAATTCATATGAGTTTTGGAACTAACTTTTTCAACTGGATATTCATCCTTTTGTCAATTTTGCAATCAATCAATAAACAAACAAACAAAATAATTCAGATGATAGTGATTATTATTATCACCTGACAGTAATTCAATGTCCATTTTTTTTTTAATTGGAATATTAGCAACATAAAAGCAGTTTTTTCTTCACAAGATCCATTCCACTCCCCTCACGCCATTAGTTCAGCATTTCATTTACCTCTACTCTTTCAAAAGCTGGGTCAAAGGCACAACAGCCCTTAACTGGCGAATGTGTGTGTGTGTGTGTGTGTGTGTGTGTGTGTGTGTGTGTGTGTGTGGTGAGAGTGTGTGGTTTTCTCAGAGTGTGTCCAGGTGTTTCCGGGCCCCTCTTCATCATCTCCATGCGCTGGTGTGCACTACACATGCCACGCTACGTGCTCAGTCTCAACACCTCATCTCGATCTCGAGAGGTCATGACCTCGTGCCCTGTGATCACCAGCTACACAATCAGACGCTCGTCTCTGAAACGATGTGAATAATGACTCCTTGTCACGCCACGCTGTCATGTGTCCATCCACCAAAACTCCAAGAACTTTCAGAGAAGAGTACTGTTTTCTTCTCTTCATTTTCATAACAAAGGCAAACAAAGAAAAACGTCAGAGCGCTTTTGTATGATCATGTGATTTCCGTTTGGGTCAAAATGAACCATTTTACTTCACATGGAACCGTACTAACACGTTTTCTTTTCTTTCTTTTTTTTTTTACAACATAAAACTTTATGTGCCTGGCTCATGAAATTTTTTTTTTTGGGTGAATCTGTTGCAGCCCCTCTTAATATTTATATTATACAGGTTATGCTCAGGCCATTTTGATTCTGAAAAAGTGGTGATATATCTAGAAATTACATCTATCAGCAAAAAAATTTTACTGGAGAAAAAAAAAATCTGAGGAAAAAAAAAACTTATTCAATGCTTTCCTGTAACAAAAGGATTGGAATTGCGTTATCTCTAGAATTACCAATCGACACCAACTGCTTTTTACAAAAATAAAACAAATCTGGGAATACACTCATATCTTTACATTACCTCCACGTCTTATTTGGACTCGTACCTCATCACACACACCTGAGAAGTGAATTTGCGCATCTTCACTCTTCCCCAGAATCATATTTGATCATTTAAAATGTTATTATCTGTCTCAGCTCATCCATTGCTAAGTAGTGAACAGGACAAACGGGTTAAAGACTTTGCTCTTCTTTTTCACAGATCCAGCTGCAATCTAGCCTCATCAAGAATTTCTACGGTAATTACATAAAATTAGAGCCTGATTAAAACTGCAAAATATTACAGATTATTAGACTTAACCGATTAGCTTCATCAGCAAGCCCACTGCCAGATGTGAGAACATTCTCAGATCAGAATCAGTTCGAACTGAACATGTGGCACATCTGCTGTTAGAGCAAGTTTCACAGCCACGCAGTCCAATCACCAATCAGTGCTCATCATCCTGATCAACATTATATCTCTCAGACACACATCAATGTAGTATCATACTTCTGCTCAAAAAGCTGTGTAACTTCATGTGTGTTTCGGATTTCCTCTAAAGATTTTAATAAGGTATAGAATCACTACACGTCGTCCCAGGTAAAATGCCATCCTAGTGCTTTTATATTTTTACTGTTAGTAGGAGTTATGTTCTGTCTATTCTTATGCAGGTTTATTATTATTAATATAATTACTAATGAATGTATTATATGTATTATATATCTTCATCTGTCCAGTTTTGGTGAGTCTGTGGCCATGATAGCCTCAGATTCTTGTTCTTGGCTGACAGGAGTGGAACCTGATGTGGTCTTCTGCTGTTGTAGCTCATCCACCTCAAGGTTTGATGTGTTGTGTGTTGTGAGATGGTTTTCTGCTCAACACAGGTGTAAAGAGTGCTTATTTGAGTTACTATAGACTTCCTGTCAGACCAGTCTGGTCATTCTCCTCTGATCTCTCTCATCAACAAGGCGTTTCAGCCTGCAGACCCTCCGCTTACAGGATGTTTTTTGCTTTTCGCACCTTCTTCTTCTTCTTCTTTTGGCTTTTCCCTTCAGGGGTCGCCACAGCGAATCATCACTCTCCACCTATCCCTATCTTCTGTATCCTCAACACCCGCACCCACAAGCTTCATATCCTCATTTATTACGTTCATATACCTCCTCTTTGGCTTCCTCTTCGCCTCCTGCCTGGCAGCTCCATGTCCAACATTCTCCTACCAATATACTCCCTCTCCCTCCTCTGAACATGTCCAAACCATCTTAATCTGGCCTCCCTGACTTTGTCCCCCAAACGTCCAACATGAGCTGTCTCTCTGATGTACTCGTTCCTAATCCTGTCCAACCTCGTCACTCCCAAAGAGAACCTCAACATCTTCAGCTCTGCTACCTCTAGCTCTGACTCCTGTCTCTTCCTCAGTGCCACTGTCTCTAAACCATACAGCATGGCCGCTCTCACCACTGTCTCGTACACCTTCCCCTTGATTCTCGCTGATATTTTTCTATCCCACAGAACTCCCGACACCTTTCTCCACCCATTCCAACCTGCCTGCACTCGCTTCTTTACCTCTTTCCCACACTCTCCATTACTCTGGACTGTTGACCCCAAGTACTTAAACTCCTGTACCTTCTTCACCTCCTCACCCTGTAATCTTACTGTTCCACTTCCCTCCCTTTCATTCACACACACATACTCAGTCTTACTACGACTGACTTTCATTCCTCTTCTCTCCAGCGCAAACCTCCACCTCTCCAGGTTTTCCTCCACCTGCTCCCTGCTCTCACTACAGATCACAATGTCAGCCGCAAACATCATTGTGTAAGGAGACTCCTGTCTGACCTCCTCTGACAACTGGTCCATCACCATAGCAAACAGGAAGGGGCTCAGAGCCGATCCCTGATGCAGTCCCACCTCCACTTTGAACTCCTCTGTCTGACCTACAGCACACCTCACCACTGTCCTGCTCCTCTCATACATGTCCTGCACCACTCTGACATACTT
>CM040985.1:2569413-2616895 GCA_022985145.1 Pangasius djambal | reverse complement strand
CTTACATTTCAGTGTGACATAATACCTGTAATGTGTGGTACTTAGAGGCAGGATGCAAGTGCAAAAACTCAGCAGCTTCTTTATCTAAGGTAATCCTAAAATCGGCATTTTATTTGAAAGCATTTGGTCAAAGCACAGGTAGGCAGCATCATATAAGAGTGATCCATATTCGTGAACAGGAACGCAAACGAGGGTGAAAAGCAGAAAGAACTAGGATTACGCTGTGTTCATGGCTACTGGGAACTCGAAATTTTCCAAGTTGGAACCTTCCCAAATTAGAGCATTCACGCAAACCCAGCTATCTGAAGTCAGCAGTAGAGGTGCATGAAGAGGCTGTGTCATCGCCTCATCTACAAACAGTCTCCTGTTTTTGTCAACAAAAACTGGAATTAAAGATTTGTTTGGTGAGTACTTAATTTCTTTTTAAAGTGGATGTGATAATTCACCGTTAATAGTGCCGAAAATCACAAAGAAGATCAAAAAATCTTGCAGACAGCAAATTAACATTTCAAAATAATAAATTATCACACACTATATAGCAAATTTTTAATATAAACCAAAACTCAAAAGGCTGCTTTAAAAACCTTAAATCACACTGTTATTTCTTGCTCTTACTTTTCACTATGAGTGAAGCCATGTTGAAGTGACATCACGGAATCGCAACTCAGAAACACATCATTAGAAACGCACATTAAATGAATGAGACTTCGTAACCACGTAAACACACAGAACCAACTAAACCAAAGGCTAAACTGAAAACAGATGAGCACAACTCGGAAACCGACCAATAATAAAACAGGGGCGGAGACAGAACCAGGAAGTGGAAACAAAAGAAACGTCATGATAAGTGTCCAAATAGTGCAGGTCCAGTTGGAAAATGTGCTGAGCACTGAGAGGATTCGTGACAATACTGATTAATACTCCTCCTCGCTCGATAATAATGCTCCTCGCTCGAGCCGATATTGTGCAACAAAAAAATGGGCTTGAGTTGAAGGTCAGAATTGTGCTTATGTGAGACATGCCACTGTTTTTTTTTTTAAAACTCTGCATCATGGTAGTGCTTAAGTCTGAATACCGATGTGCGCAAGAACGAACAGTTAACAGTGTGCTTGGTGCACACAAATGACAACTAATTACTGACGAATTTTGGCTTATATAAGAATGCTAATCTGATTATTAAAATTATACGAACAAAATAGAGTTCACCTGAATACAACAGTCTCTCGCCTCTATACAAAGTTCAGCTGTGCACAGAGACGCACAATACTGCACTGCTTCTAAAGCAGCCACGCAGGTGGAAATAAACGAGTGCGAGACTGTTATCTACAAAACTGTCATCTCTTTTTCACAGCAGTGCTCTTTAGGACGTGTACAGGCTCAAGACTGCCTGCGGTGCTCCGAGCATCAGCCTCGCACACAAATGCCAGAGGTCGTCCTTTACCTTCGGTGCCAAATCAAAATGATAATGACTCGGTA
The DNA here is from genome assembly GCA_022985145.1 of Pangasius djambal. Classification (NCBI taxonomy): domain Eukaryota; kingdom Metazoa; phylum Chordata; class Actinopteri; order Siluriformes; family Pangasiidae; genus Pangasius; species Pangasius djambal. The sequence goes on along the minus strand of CM040985.1, from coordinate 2,615,419 downwards.
TTAAAAATTCTATTTGAGACCTACACAGAGGCTATGTCAAAAGGCAGCAACATGGCGGGGGTTTGGCGTGAGGTCGTGGGTTTGGGACATCAAAATTAAAATACACCCACCACCACACCATATCAGTTAGTGCCTTGACATTGAGACATGGGTTATTTGCCACAAAAAGGCACTCTGCTTCTATGAGGTCATTCCAAATCAAGCCAGTGGGCGCTGTTTGGGGAATTACCGATTACAGTCCGTCCGTGTATGCGTGTGTGTGGTGAGGGGTTGTCGGAAATAAAGGAAATAATCAAATAAATCCTCTAGTGGACTGTTAATGAATGTATGCGGCACGGGAGCACTTCAAGAGACAATCAGGCGGTGGGGATTAGCTAAAATTGGGATAGCCGCACACCCGACCTTTTAACGCCGCTGCGTTATCCGATAGCCGTCTGCCGTTACCACTTCAGCACTTCTCCCTGTTTAAATCCATTCCCCAGCAAAGCCTTTTACATGGGCTTATTACGGTGCCTCTCCAGCCTGATTCACCCCACCATTATTCAGAGGCGAGCTTATTCAGGAGGATAACCGACGCTCAGATGCTGGCCACTCAAAGCCAAAGCCGAATAATAAATTTTGGAACCATTTTACTCAAGGCTCAACGGTCACGCTTTAGCTAAAGAGGCTTGGTGGTTCCAAGTTCCATGATGATAGAACTTTAGAGATCAGCAGGGGTTCCCGATTTCCTTGGTTTATTAGGTGCACATAATCAGAAAGGAAAACGACAACAAGCTTCTTGACTTCTAAATCATCGCAATCAATGATGGATCTTGCTTTTTAGATCCTTTCATGCGTTACTATATGACAAAAGTATGCTTTAAGCAGGATGTGAAAAGAAATTGCTGAGTGTTGACTTTCATTTATTCACATGACCCAACGTACTTACTATCCATTCCCTCTCCCCACACACACACACACACACACACACACATTATGCATTGTTCAATTACACTGCACTATAATCACATTACACTTTTATAATAGGGATCTGATCCACTTAAGAATCAAAAACTCTGCACAGGACTAGCATGCCATGCGGTGACGTGTAATACAAAAAAACCTGCGTACATCATCCCCGTTTCATTTCATTAGCTATTCTATGAATTTCCAATTAGGCCCAGGACAAAGAGGAGCTGAGCGTTCACGTCTTTCATCATCAGAGATGAGTAGCTGCTAGCTCAGGTATTGCAGACCTTTGGTCCACAGTGCAAAACCAGAGCACCAGTCCTTAGAGCTCCATTTATTAACAAGGCTAAGGAAGCAGGAGATAATGAGGATAAAAAGGAAAAAGTCTTCTCGGATCCAAACACTCTCCTGTCTCCCAAACCTCAACAATATTCCAGGTTTGTGAACAAAACCAGCCCAGTTCTGATTATTTATACATTTCAGACTAGATGTAATTTTTTTAAGCTGTTTTATGATTTTTTAAAAAGAGTACAAACAAACCCTTTTATGCTTGTCCCAGGGGTCCAGCGCTCCTCTTCCCTTCTGAACTTATTAGTATCCTATCTCCCGCTGCCTTCTGGCCAGACTGCATTGCTGGCAACAATATCTCCTCTGGGCAGATATTTTTATTGAAGCTGCCCACATGTGGGAAGAACTTCGCCAAATATTACAAAATGTGCTCGGAAAAACCGCTGACCCCACCTTTAACTTAGCATTGTTCAAGAGCCATGGCATTGTGTAACACAACAGATATGATTCAATAAACCATCAGAATAAAAGCTTAATTTATTTCATGTTATGAGTCAAACTGAGCATGACTTCGGTGCCATCGAAATACATCCAATCATGTAGGTCATGCTGAAAAGACGGACAAGCTGTAAGAAAGTAGGTGGAGAGAAAGCCGCTGGTCTGGAAGGAGAAGGCAGTCCGGCTGAATGATATACAGCACCGGCCACGTGCGAGAGCTGTCCATTAGTTATGGGGTCCCCGTAATGCTCGGGCTCAAGTACATTATTTTCGAATGCATCAGTCAGCTTTGTGCAGCTCAGATAAATTCTAATGCCCCCGATCTGTAATGCATACTCTCTCACCGCTGCCATAATACGCTCTGGGTTAGGAGGGCAGGCCGACAGAGGGGGGAAAAACGTAATTTATTTTTCACTGCGGCCAGTATTCCTCCCATTAGCTTCAAACGCGAGATAAGTTATAGCTTTTAACGAGCACCTTTAGCTGCCCGAGTACTCCGTGCACAATGTGCCAAGTTCAGAGCGAAGAAACAGAGAGGGAGGGAAGTAAGGCAGAGAGAGAGCTGGAGGGCACAGATGATCCCGGAGAGTGCCTCCTGTGTGAAGCCTGGCACGAGAACAAATGGCTGGACTACAGCGACTGCACATCATTACACACCCACACCCGGCTGCATAACGAGATCATTCTCCTCTTCAGCGCATGCACGCTGAAGCATAGTGCTGTCAGATTTCAGCAAATGTGCGAGGCAAACTTGACTAGAAAAGCCGAGATGCTTTTGGAGCACATACTAAAGACGTCTTCTGAAGACGCTCAGCAGTGAGCAGTAACCTGCTCTCTGTAGCAGTGCAGTAGTGAGATTTAGCCCGAGAGCTCCACCTTTACCAATCAGATGTTGGGAAGAACTTCCTGTCCTGTGTGCTGTGTGTGTGCCTGCATTCATTTGTCGACTAAAGCCAGATTCATCACACCACAAACACTATTTTTTTTTTTTTTTTTGACAGTCTATAACAGAGAATTTTTATGACTGATGATGGACCTATACCGCTTTAGGCTAATGATTCGACAAAATCTGCTCGCTCTGACTCGCCTTGCTCTCCTCTGCAAGAAATAAAGGATTTTTGTCAGTGATGACTGTTGCTTTCGATCAAACCCCATTTTATTGATAAGTGACTAATTAGCTGTGCGCTTTTATAAGCCGTTCGTTTTGCTCGTTGCGGCTTTAAATAAGCACAATCAATAGCCTCTTTAGTAGCCTACCACCATCTAGGATGATAGAGTCCAGACTCACAGCTGAAGGCATCTATCACACACTAATTAAGCCTTTCAGTTAAAAATACCACCAGCTTTAGTGCATTTTTTCCATTTCAGATCACGCTCCTCATCTCTTTGGAAGACATAAGTCAAAAACTAAATTATTATTATTATTTTTTTAGTTAAAAATGTTCCACGCCTTTAGCAGCTAACTGTACTTAAGAGGATGAATTCTTGTGTGCTCGAGTTAGAGATTTATCCCTCATGCATTGCATGCATGCTCATTGTTATTTCCTGGAAACTGCATGTGGAGGTTCAAGTTGGCCTTCGGGCTAAACGCAGGATCATGAGCAAGCTGGGCTTGAAAGTCATATAATCTAATCCAGATAAATCATAACGATGCCTCTCCATAATTTAGATGCTTCTGATTGCAAAGCTGCTAGCTGGTGTAAATTATTTAGCTCTCTGCTTAAGTGTTTATGGCACACATCGCTGCCTCATGGCGTGACAAGTTCCCCTTAAGTTGGAGATCACGATTTTTTAAGGCAGGAAAATTTGATTATAAATTTGGGTAATTTTTAGGTCTTTAAGACTGAGAAGAGACAGACAGGCTCAGAGTGTGTGATACTGTTGGTATCCGAGTGCTTTGTTATTTGGTTTCAGTAACCAAAATCATACAAGTAGAACTCAACTCCGATACTGTTGACGGGGACGCTGCCACTGCCAAACGAGCCTAATCTTTCTGTGACTAATCTGTACACCTTAAATATGCTTAAAATATACTTCAAACACTATTTTAGACATTTGACCTTGCTGTGTCCTTGGGCCTGTTTGAATCAATTCCAAAACCTAACCAGTTCATTTGTTGGTTATAATGATAATTCCATATAAATCCTACAAACATTCAAGCATTCGTTCTTGAGATATCGTGCTAACGAGAATCTCGGGTGGGCGTACAAACGGACCTAGTACAGGAGACATTAAAATGGTTTTGAAGTGGTGTGCAGGGCTGAAACTGTCCTTGTTAAACGTCAGTGACAAACCTTTAACAAGTGCACACAGGAATCATAAAATTCACTCAAGCATGGAGAGATAATTAGCTAATTAGATAATTACATAAATAACCAGCTGTGTCCTTTAGCTCAGACTGAGCCTACAAAAAAATGTCGCCTGCAACCAAAAACAGGCGACATTTCGGTTCACTTCGTGAGTCGAATCACTTGGCAAACCCAAAAGACAGCATGTTTGATTCACTTTCTGCAGTGAGTTGATTCAGATTCGAATTGCTTTCTTGCTCTGCTGGAAGCGGACAGAGACCACCTCACTGAGACGCTCTCGGACCCGAGTGACTGCTGTGTTCTCCCCCTCCTAAAGAACCGGACTGAGGTGGAGAACACACCAGGGTTCCTCTCAAACAAACACAACACTGCACACGTGAAATCATCCTTAGTGATTTCCCATTGTCACTAAATTGTTTACGAATGCTCTGGATTTTGTTCATCTTCTTTACTTACTTATAGAAATAATTTAAAAATAACATACTGACTCAAAAATTTAATTTTTTTTTTTCATGTTTTTTATATCTCAGTAATATTCTGATATTATTAATGCTGCGTCTGACTAAAACTTCAACTAGGAAAACCAAAGAAAACACCCCTTAAGTTGGAATTCCTGCTCGGAAAGTCAGGAAGGTCTCCTAAAACCCTGAGTTATACTGAATATGCATGTATTTACTTTAGACTAATTAACATACAAACATATTTGCTTGTTAAATCTGTAACACCGACTATACAGTTCACTGTTCTGAGGAGGAAAATATACATCACTCATCACAGATAACGAAACATGGAGACGTGCATGTTTTTTCCCCACTTTGTAGCTCAGATGCACGAGGTCGAATGAAAATGGTTTCATTTCAAGTTCCCAATCCCTCAGCACCAACAATAATTTCTTATAATTGTTTTTCAGTTGTTTGTTGATGTTAAAATTGTACTGATTTACTAAATTTCTTCCTCTTTTTCAGTGTTTTGTCCACCTTAAATAAAAGTATCACTGAACTTCTTTTTTTTTTTTTGCAAACAGTATATATCATAATACAAACTGCATATCGTGAAATGTTTAAGTATCGTGATATGACATTTTTGCAATATCACCCACCTTTGGTCTCAGAAATGCTTCCCTGCTTATAAAATACAGCTTTCCAATATCGTTGTTTAATACATAGCTTATTCTCACAATTGTCAATGTTTCAATATCTACACTATATTGCCAAAAGTTTTGGGACGTCTGCCTTTACATGCACAAGAACTTTAATGACATCCCATTCTTAATCCGTAGGGTTTAATATGGAGTTGAGCCACCCTTTTTAGCTATAACAGCTTCAACTCTTCTGGGAAGGCTTTCCACAAGGTTTAGGAGTGTGTTTATGGGAATTTTTGACCATTCTTCTAGAAAGCGCATTTGTGAGGTCAGGCACTGATGTTGGACGAGAAGACCTGGCTCGCAGCCTCCGCTCTAATTCATCCCAAAGGTGTTCTGTCGGGTTGAGGTCAAGACTCTGTGCAGCCCAGTCAAGTTCCTCCACACCAAACTCACTCATCCATGTCTTTATGGACCTTGCTTTGTGCACTGGTGCGCAGTCATGTTGGAACAGGAAGGGGCCCGCTCCAAACTGTTCCCACAGAGTTGGGAGCATGAAATTGTCCAAAATGTCTTGGTATGCTGAAGCATTAAGAGTTCCTTTCACTGGAACTAAGGGGCCAAGCCCAACCCCTGAAAAACAACCCCACACCATAATCCCCCCTCCACCAAACTTTACACTTGGCACAATGCAGTCAGGCAAGTACCGTTCTCCTGGCGACCGCCAAACACAGACTCGTCCATCGGACTGCCAGACAGAGAAGCGTGATTCGTCACTCCAGAGAACGCGTCTCCACTGCTCTAGAGTCCAGTGGCGGCGCTTTACACCACTGCATCCGACGCTTTGCATTGCACTTGGTGTTGTAAGGCTTGGATGCAGCTGCTCGGCCATGGAAACCCATTCCATGAAGCTCTCTACGCACTGTTCTTGAGCTAATCTGAAGGCCACACGAAGTTTGGAGGTCTGTAGCTATTGACTCTGCAGAAGGTTCGCGACTTCTGCGCACTGTGCGCCTCAGCATGCGCTGACCCCGCTCTGTGATTTTACGTGGCCTACCACTCTGTGGCCGAGTTGCTGTTATTCCCAACTGCTTCCACTTTGTTATAATACCACTAACAGTTGACTGTGGAATGTTTAGTAGTGAGGAAATTTCACGAATGGACTTACTGCACAGGTGGCAGCCTATCACGGTACCACGCTTGAATTCACAGAGCTCCTGAGAGCGACCCATTCTTTCACAAATGTTTGTAGAAGCAGTCTGCATGCCTAGGTGCTTGATTTTATACACCTGTGGCCATAGAAGTGATTGGAACACCTGAATTCAATGATTTGGAGGGGTGTCCCAATACTTTTGGCAAAAGTGTATATTAAGTTTAATTTAAACTTGATCGCTATTGGTGTTATTTCTTTATTCTTAAATCTTTATTTACTATTTTAATGTTTATGAATCCCTTATCAATCATTTAGCTTTTTTTTTTACGTGATTTTCTCAACATTCTCGAAGCTCTTTGTTTTATTGTGCTAAATAAAATTTTTTCAACTAATCGCTTTGGCATTAAATACAGTTTGCTAGAAAAATAGGCACAATTTATTTAATTGAGCCCAATCTTTGTAAATGACATCAATTCTTTTTGTCCTCCATCACTCTTTCTTCTCGAGGCAGGTGGTAGAACCAGTCAGTAGCAGCTCCTGTGTTCAGCTGTAGTGATGTCATGTGGTAATTACCTTCATTTTTGCTTCTTGCTCAGACAGAGAAAGTTTTCTAAGCTGCTGCAGCAAATCATCTTGACAAGTATCCATCTTCCGAGTGTGCTGCAAAGAGAAAAAAAAAAAGGCAAGAAATAGGTAGTTAGGAGAGAAAGAAAAGAAAAATATATATATAGGTGTGTAAGCTGTAGTGAAAAAAAAAAGTTTTATTTGAGATAATTCTTCTGTGCCGGATAAATAAGGAATAAAACTCTTGGAGTTGTGCTGTTACAGGAAAAAAATAAATAAATAAATCAAATGATCGTATGGTGTGATGAATCTGAGTTACTGTTGCCACCCAGAAGTTGATTATATTCCTATAACGGCGTGTCCTGAAGCGTTTTATTCTTCTTATACCACAGTTATATTTCAATTATTCCAATTTTTAACTTATTATACAAGCCACTTTCAGCCACTTGCATGCCGTAAAACGTATTGTTACAAAGCAGTGACACTGGAGACTCCTTCCAAAAATGTTTAGAATAGATGTCTCCTTATAGAAAAATTCACCATAAAGATAACGTTTTTTAATCTGTTTAAGTGGAGCGCCGCCGTACATAGAACGATAAAGTATGAATATAAACCTGTGATTTGCAGCTGCACTACTCTCAGAGCTGCTGTTACAGAAAATTACCTTTTTTGGCCACCTTTTTGGCCACTTTCTGGCCAATCAGATTCGAGAAACGAACAGCCCTGTGGTATAAAGAAGATTTATCAATTCGTCAATTAAAAAATTGTACAGGTTTCATATATAGTGAATAAGTGAACTGCAAATTCGAGGATCGCGATAGCTGCATTGTGCTGAAATGCCCCATATGATGATCTCAAAATGTCTTTTTTCTTTACCCTGCCTAAAAATATCTTTAAAGTCAAATGGCATGCTGAATGAGGTCACATTGAAAGTGAGTGAGGGAGTGAGTGACAGAGAGAGAGAGAGGCAGTAGCCCATCACTGTTCAGGCTTCAGGGATAAAGCACATGATAAGTGGACCAGCCCGGGACAAGTAAACAAATCAATCATGTGTGATAAGTGCTTGAGCTTTATCAGGGCTGGCCAAAGCGTGCCACACCACCTCTCCAAGCCGAGCATGGAATACTAACGGCAAGCACACAAACATATGAGTAACTTTAACTTGAATTTTCGCATGGCTGAGGCTTGAGTTACACTCTTGTGGAAGTGTCTGGTGTTGAAACAAACTTTGGTCAAGAGTCACAAGGACGCAACAATACAAAACATTTCATATACACTATACAGCCAAAAGTTTGTGGACACCTGACCATCTCTGCCATATGAAGTTCTTCCCCAAACTGTTGCCACAAAGTTGGAAGCACATAATTGTATAGAACGTCTCTGTACGCTGTAGCATTACAATTTCCCTTCGCTGGAACTAAGAGGCCCAAACCTGTTCCAGCATGACCATGCCCCTGTGCACAAAGCGAGCTCCATGAAGACGTGGTGTGTGAAGGCTGGAGTGGAAGAACTCGAGTGTCCTGCACAGAGCCCTGACCTCAACCCCACTGAGCACCTTTGGGATGAACTGGAACGCCGACTGTGCACCAGACCTCCTCACCATCCCAACATCAGCGCCTGACCTCACTAATGCTCTTGTGGCCGAATGAACACAAATTCCCGCAGCCACGCTCCAAACTCCAGAGGAAAGCCTTCCCAGAAGAGTGGAGCTTATTATAACAGCAAAGTGGGAATAAATCTGGAATGTGGTGTTCACATTCAGTCAGGTGACAGTCAGGTGTTCACATTCAGTCAGGTGACAGTCAGGTGTCCACAAACTTTTGGCCATTTAGTTTATCAGCGTTCTTAAACGTTTTGCATCCAAGGAACCCTTTAACCCATTAAGAAAAATTCCATGGGCGTGCTCAGGACAGATTAATTTAATAAAGTTTTGGATAGCCTGGCATGGTGGCACAGAGAGTAGCTCCAGGATCTCAAGTTCGATCCGGAGCTTGGGTTACGGTTTTAGTGGAGTTTCACATGTTCACGTGTCCATATGAGCTTCTCCGGTTTCCTCAAATCTCCCAAAAACATGCCAGTATGTGACTTGGCTATGCTAAATGCTAAAAGTGTGAATGAGCAGGTTACTGTGTTTGTAAATTAGGCTTGTGTGATGTAACAATATTATTGCTCCAACGCGATATTGCGTGCTCTGAAAACATTTGAGTACTCACTCAAAAAATGCCAAAAGAGCAGTCTCACCAAAAAAAAACAGAGATGGTGCAACTGACACGTGAATCTGCGATGTTAAAACGTTACACCGGAAAATAGTCAAAACAGCTCTATAACAGAAAAAACAGGAAAAAAAAAAAGATTTTGACCCTAAATGTCAACTCACTGCAGGAAGTGAATCAAACATACTGTGTCTTTTGGGTTTGCCAAGTGATTGGACTCAGGAAATGAACCGAAATGTTGCATGTTTTTGGGTGCAGGTGACATTTTTTGTAGGCTCAGTCTGAGCTAAAGGACACACTTAGTTATTTATGTCATTATCTAGATATCTAATTACCTCTCAGGTGAATTTAAGATTTCTGTGTGCACTTGTTAAAGGTTTGCGTACATGATTTTGTCACTGAAGTTTAACAAGGACAGTTTCAGCCCTGTACACCACTTCAAAAACATTTTTATGCCTCCTGTTCTAGGTCCGTCTGTACGTCCACCCGAGATTCTGGTTAGCACGATATCTCAAGAACGAATGGTTGAATGTCCTTAATATCTAAAATATACAGTGGAACGAAATGTCGTGTCTCGCAGGACCACGGTGCTACATACAAGTTAAACATAAATATGAACATAGAAGTATAAGAAAAACAAATTTCGTTGACTATACATACTGTACAGAACTTTACAAAAACTTTACATACATACCGTAAGTGAAAAAGTGCAAGAGAGATATTTTGAGGGGAGCAGCGCATAGTGCAAGATGATCGTACTCTCCTTAAAACTCAAATGTTGGAAATGCCGATTTTTCATCTTTCATGGTCTTGGATGATTAAATCGCATTTGGGATATTTTAAAACGGAAAATTGCAATCTGGGAAAAATCATTATCGCACAAGCCTAGGTTACATGGTGCCCTGTGATGGACTGGTGTTCCATGCCTCATGTAAGGTGCTCCTGGGACAGGCTCTGGATCTACCTCGCCTCGACCCTGACCAAGATAAAGTGGTTAATGAACCTCAATAAAAGAATGAACGAATTTTGGATTAAACCTATTCAATTGAAGTGGCCAGTCAACCCAGGTAATAACTAAAAGAACTCAATACTCCATATCACAGCTTTGATAATGGTGGGTTGTGATTTCCACCACTGTACGCAATGCTGTGATTCATCATTGTATCTGCCTACAGAGAATGATATTAAATCGCAAAAATGCTGTTTAACAAGTATAATTGTTGGGTTATAAATATTAAGACTTAGGAGTATGAATGGGAGTGTGTGATAAAGTGTATAAGGTGGTGAGAGGTGTTGGGGGTCGGGATCAGGCCCAAACAGTACCAACCCTGGGTTAAATCAAATTGCTGATCCCTGTTCTATAATATTTCTTAAAACAGACTTAACAGGATTTAGTATTACCCTTGTGCATTTCATAAAAAAATAACAGCAATGCTATTTTACTTTCCTTTGGTTTATTTGTCTGCAAGTTCGCAACCTTGTTTTAAAAACACAGCATATTTTAAAAATTATACTACAGTGTAGCATGTGTCAGGTAAGGTGCTGCACTTTCACTCTTCTTCACTGTCAAAACGGATTTTTAAAAAGAGAGACAACAAGCACGGATCAATTTGCATAAGTTTTAGAGCAGAGGTCATCAAGTGGCAAGCCGTGGTCTGGATGCGGACGCAGAGGATCAAACCAAAGAGAGAAAGAGAGAAAAAAAAAATGGCCATAGTTCAGCGACTCCATTGCGCCTCTATTGTGACGTATGGTGGTTAATCACAGGCATTTATATACATCCTTCAATTATTCACCTTACAGTGAAACAACACTGTGAAACAAAACAATCACTTTAAACTGGTGTGTCTTACTTAAAGAACTATTATATTTAATAAAAGATTAAGTGTTAAAAGATAACTACTGTCTAAATTCTAAATTCAGATTTTTGTAAGCAAGGAATCTGATGTAGCTGGACCTTTACAAATTTTAGTTGAATACTGCTGTGCTAGTGGTTTTTGTTTTGTCTTTTAATACAATCCTGCAGGCAGTGCAACAACAACAACAACAACAACAAAACTCCATCATTTCATATGGATGACTGTAAAAAAAAAAAAGTGAGAATATTATTTAAAAGAATATTAAAAGAAAATTCTGGGTAATAAAGAAAATTGTAAAAAGGATCTAGCTCTTTAGAAAAGCAATTCTGACAATGAAAGACGACCACATGCAGTTTAAAGTGTCTAAAACTGGGGTGTATAAGAATCTCTCACCATTCAAGCTGAGAAAGAATAAATCAGAAATAGCAGATGGAAAAATCAGGTCAAGAAAGTTCAACCGTAAATACTATCGGTACAATTTATGTAGCACTTTTTAATAACTCAGCCGCACATAACAGGACTTTGTTAATATGTGCAGTTTGATTCTGAGAAAAACATCATTATTTTAATGCTAAGACACATTGCTGTTGGTTCTAATAAAGCTCAATAACAAATCCACTAAAGTACTCGAGAGAATAACCTCAGGCTTGTTTTTATTTATTTATTTATTTATTTATTATTGTTGAAGAACTGCTTAAGAGGTTGAGGTTCAATCTGATCAAAAGGCAACATTTTCCCTGCACATCGATGAACGCCTGTGTGTTTTTTTTTTAAAAGCCACTGGTGATTAAATTTGCATTTCTCCATTACTTTACACTATTAACGCCTTGAGGAAAGGATTTTCAAAGGCTTAAAACAGATCCCGATTGACTACCACGATCAAATGGACGGGAATCCATACAAAATGGCGAGTTAATTAAAATGAACCGCCTAAATCACTACCGGAACTCATCACACGGCTTATGTACTTACACCGTACATGTACAGCCATTTTAATTAACGCTGTGTGCTCATTGCTATTATGTACTTCTGAATGAAAAAAACAACATCGATGTTCCTATGAAAATATTTTAAACTTAATTATATATCTATCAATGCTTAAATTCACAATATGAAATGTTTTTGATTAAATACATTTTGATTAAAGTAATCATAAATCTAAACCATACATTTAGATACACTTTTGAAAGCCACTTCAGGATCATCACAATCAGGACATCGCGTGCTACTTACATAAAAATAAAACTCTAGAATAAAGTGGGTTTATTCTGAGGTTTTGGTGGTGTGATGCGTTTTATCGGTTCCGAGTTGAAAACCGGGTTTTGGATCAAAAACCTAATTCTGTTTTTGAGGTTTTATTGGATATCCATCATATAAAGCCTCAGTTTCCATACGACATCAAACTAGCAGCTTTCAAACTGTCATTCAGATGCGACTTTCGCAGCTCATTCTCTTTAGTTTTTCCCCTCATGAACCCTCCTTTTTTTTTACTACAGGTTGCTAAAAAGAAAAAAAACAAAAGACTTAAATGAACAACTGTGGGTTCTCAAACAAAGCTGCTACTCATTTTTCCTCCAATCACAGCGGGACACTTCCAAACAGTAAAGCAAAGTTCAACGTTAGAGAAAAGTGCCAAGTGATGTTGTGTACTTTAATCTCCTGACCAATCAGGATGCAGCTCAGGGCTGTGTGGAAAAAAGTTGGAAGAAAGTGCCTGAGATTGCAGTCATGGATTAAATACATTACAGGGAGTGAAAACATAGACTGAAAAACAATGCATTGTTTATGAATGCATTCAGAAATGTGAACAAAATCACTCTGAACTGTTCCAAAGTGAAAACGTTATTTTAAGAAACGCTTAACCAGTTAATAATGTTATCTTTCCATGTTCCAGTGTGTTTCATGAAAGTATAGTCTAAGCCTAAACGTTTTCCCAATACGCCAAAGTTCCTGTCCAGAATCCGTCACTTCCTGCCTGGCTACACGTTAGGTCTGACGTTAGACAGCCGCTGTAGACGGGTTTTTCGGAAGATGGATCGACGGCAGGAACATGTGTGAGGAAAATATTTTCCTATGATTCCGCAAGCAACAAATCACATTGCGAGATAGAAGGATGGGCAGAAAATGTTACAAGTAAACACATTTTTGGTTTTATTTATACCCTGTAAGTGGCGTAGGCTATCATATTTAAAGTCATTTTATTTTGTTTAAAACTAAACAGAGGGTATAAAACGCTGGAGCAGAAATGTAAAAATACTGTTTCTGTTCAGATCCTGTATAAAAAATAAATCGTTTCTAATGAGTGATTTCATTGTCAGTGTGTTAATATTAAAATTTAAGATAAATAACTGTTAAGTCTGTTTTTTTTAAGAATATTTTCATCTTTATGAACGCTTATATTTCTACCCATACATCTCTGTTTCATGTTACACTGTTTGACCATGTACATTTACATTTATAAATAATATTTCTGTGTTTATTTATTTATTTGCCAAATTTATTTGTTATCATCAGTATTTTTTATTGATCTTGACTGCATATAGTTGTCCAAATGTTGTCTAGTGGCAGACGGATTCCTTGGAATCTCAATCCTATGTTCAGTTAAGCTGCCTGATGCTCACCAAATTTATCATGTTTATTATTATTATTATTGTTATTATTATTATTATTATTAATATGTAATTATATTATATAATTAATATATACATATCAACCTGTACTAGACTAGGACTCAACGGTATGTGTGAGTCACGTGATCTTTTTCTCATCAGCAGGAATAGTATTCCAGTCAGCGCATTTTCCTTAAAAACAAACGAACAAACAAACAAACAAACAAAAAAACGAATGTAACAGCAGCCCAACACGGAACAAAGATGAATTCCTGGCCGAGTGTTCCATGAAGACGTCACAGCTCTCAGATTTGCCTGTGTTTGTATGTGTAGGTATGTGTCTTTGGTGCGTTCCGTTTTTAAGCAAATTGATCACCATCGACATTTACATTGGGCATTTCCTATTTACTAGTGAACAGCGGCATCACCAAAAACATGAAACAATTCTGTTTAAAGAACTGAAACTCAAAATGTAATAAATGACTCAATGACTCAATAACAAGAAATGTGTTTAAAATAAATAAATATATATATATATATATATAGAAATCTAGAATTATAAATGTATTTTCTCATTTTCAAACAAAAGACAGTTTGATCAAAATGCTCTGCTGCCTAATAACGGGCCAAATTAATCTTCATCTCTAACAGAAAACGATCAACTAGTTAGCTACTAGTCAACTAGTTATGACCTGAGATAACACAAAAATAATATTATTATAATAACATTCTGCAGCTGGATTTTGGTCTTGCTTTAAGTAACAACATGGATTTGTTTTTCAAGCACTGAGAATGGGTTCACGCATATAAAAACTTTACAATCAATCCACAACTGATGCTGAAAAAGGAAACATATAAAAAAAAAAAAACGATGCATTTTTTTGTACATATTTTGAATAAAAGTTACGAAAAGTCAGTTTTAGGGCGACACGGATAGCTTTCTTTTGCTTTCTTTTCCCCAAAAGAACATGAAACGTATGTGAGTTATGTCATTTTCAGTTTTTAAATATATATATATATATATATATATATACATATACATATATATATATATATATATACATACACACACACACACACACACACACACCGTATATCTTGTTATTTAACAAGTATTTATCGCATATCGCATTTTTCTTTATTTTCTGTTTATATATATATTTGTATATTTATATTTTTTATATAATACATAATATTTAGAACGGCTAAAAAATATTATTGCAAAGCTGATAAATGTTGCATGAATTTTCTCTCTTCAGTAAAGTACAACTATTCTGGTCTTTTTTTTTTTTTGCTGACTCAAATCAAACTATCAGTGACACAGCATTTATACAACTCACTCACCTTCTCTTTTTTTTCTGCATCAGAACATTTTTAAGATTTGTCCCCACCTTGTATCAAAAGAAGGTGCAAATAAAAGAAGAAGAAAAAAAAACCCTGTTGAGGTATTTTAAGGTTTTAATCTTCTTTTCTCAGATGAAGTATAATTAAAGACACTTCATTCTCTTTGGTTTGTCATTACCATCACAGCATTAAAAAAAAAAAAGAAAAAAGAAAATGCTTCACAAACACATAATAAACAGATGAATTAAAACTGAATAAGCATCAACAAACGAGTCAGAGCGATGTTCTAAATGCAACTGACGTGCATATTTTCACTAAAAATCCTCTAACGTCAAGCACTCTTTTGTAAAAGAAAATGACTAGATGATGAATTTTAAATGAATTAATTACACGACACTTTTTTCCCTTCAAAACACTGTCCGTGAATTCAAGGGTGTAATCTTCAGCACAAACATTCATTGTCTCTTGAAATCATCAGGATGCAAATGAGGACCACAATATCTGGATAATTAAGATGATGGCTGGAGGATGATTAAAATTTTATAAAAAAGTAATTACAAAAAAAAAAAAAAAAGCAAGGCTCCAAACTATTTCGCAGCAACACAAATGAATTCGCATCTCAAAACGAAATTAGGCAGACGCAAGATAATGACATCGGCTCGGCAATTAACAGGAGGTTTTAGCAAGATCTGCAAGAGAGATGAAGCTAGCATGACAAAACAACAGTCCTGGTCAAGTCTGTAGCTCCAAATATCCTTTAACACCAGTCCGAAGTCCATGTGCTGGCAAGAATAGTTCCTAAACCTTTTCTTCTCTCAAACACACTACAAAAAGTGATAGACATAAAGCTTGGAGTCTTCATGCCTCTGTGACATCTGTACCCTGATGAAGCCAGCATGTGAGTCTAGTGTCAACGATGGCAATCCTGTCTGATGGAATGATGGAAAAAATATCTACATTAGCTCCGAAAAGTGCAAGAAGTCAACAGGATCCACTATTCTCACCAAAGAGGCCTTGAGGATGCAAAAAAAAAAAAAAAAAAATTAAAAAATCAACGGATGAAGAAAGGGTGCGAGAAACCCCCTTTTCTCCCATCACGGCATCGTGTTCTGTGCCTGCTTTGTCTCAAACAGTGTGTCACATTAAGCAGAGATCAAGTATGCAAAAGAGCCAGGCGATTAGAATAAGCCAAGCAGCAGAAGGAAAAGAGGAGGCGTGCAGAAGGGTGAGGCGGCATGACGTGCCCGGGATCCTGGAATGAAGCATGGTGCTGGAGTGCAGGTCAGGGCGGCATGCTGGCATTCCCGGGCGCTGGAGGAGTGTATACACACACACACACACATGCCTTTACATTCCCCGATGAAGCTGGCTCTCTCTCCCCACCTCTCTCTCTCTCTCTCTCTCTCACATTCCGTCTTCTTCTCCTCCTCTCTCTCTCTCTCGAGCACCAAGCTGCAACACTATACCTACATCAGCATCGACGGCACAAGAGAGCAAAGGATGCCCATTTTCCAGGAGGGCACATGTGCTGAGCCAAGCTGGCAAAGACAGCAGAGCAGGGCAGAAGACAGCTTAAACCTTCCCCCAAAATGAAAATTAGGAGGAGGAGGAAATGGCGGTTGACTGCATTTTAAATTAGCAAACCCCAATTTCCTTTGGTGGTGGTGTTAATTAATTTGTCTCGCCGTTTTTGTTTTCGAAAATTAGCTTCTGCCACGATGCCTTTGAAGAGGAGGAATTATGTGCCCCCTTTTTCCGCATTCCCCTCCTCCTGGCCCCCATGTCCTCCTCATCCTGTCCCCCAGCATCCTTTATGAGAACACAGTGTGTGCTTGTATATTTTTTTGTATAGAAATGGAGGAATGGTGCGTGCATGTCATCTGTGCCAGCCTGAGGAGGAGGAGGAGAAAAAGCAAGAAAACAAGAAAAAAAAAAAAAAAGGAAATCCTTCTTTGTAAGTTATGGGAACACTCAGAGACAGACGCAGGCACTCATAATTTATCCGCTTCATTTGCATATTCCTGGCATAAGACATTATGCAAATTGTAGTCCATTTGCATAATGGATTCCTCTTGTTGCCTCAGTTGGCTCGTGCTCGTTTTTATTTAATAATCAAAAAAGAAAACAAAAGAGAATGTCGTAAAGAATGTTGAACTGAAGCCCACAGAGCTGGGCGCTGGCGCCCTGAACGCGTTTGCTGCTGTTGCCAGAATTCTAACTCCTTGACTCGAAGCAGCGAGGGACAAATGTGACCAGTGGGGGGAAAAAAAGAAAAAAGAGAATTTCCCCCTAAAATGGCTACATTTTATAATATTTTATATTCTCAGCTGGTTCAGAGTGGAGTGTGTGCATGCATACAGAATGCATGCACATGATTGCGGTTCTCGCTCTTAATGAATCTGTACTACTTTTCACATTTGTGTGAGCGGATGCCAGACTAATTAACGGCAGTTGGCAGACTTGGTCTTGGGGGGATGTGTGTGTGTGTGGTGGGGGGGAGTGGGTTGGCTTGTTATTAAATAATTAAAAGCAGCTCGGTTTCTCGTTTTTAACAAACACTCCAAACAGCACATGCATCACAAAAAAAATTCGGAAAGAGAGAAAGCAGTGTGCGTGTAATAATCATTTAATCAATACTGCTAATTCAAGCTAATTCACAGAATGGCATCGAGCGAGCGATGAAGATGTATGTAGCATGTTTACTGCAGTAACCCTGCAACGATGCCTAAACTTTTTCCTCATAAAAGAAACATCAGAGGACTGCTGATATTGTAAAGGTGCATAAATATAAAATATATTTTAAATAATAATAATAAAAATAAAATAAAAAAAACTTTTAAATTGGGCATAGAGTTGATAGGTGAATATGAATGTGTGAAAGTGTGTGTGGTGGATAGAAAGACAGAAAAGGTGGGAGAGGAAAAAGAGGGAGGAGAAGGGTGGATTGAAAAAAAGAGAGGTGGGAGGTGGTAGCAAGGAGGACTTTTGATTATTTATAACGAAATGCCATTGCAACATCTTGCGGAGAGATCAGACAGCAAAACATGAATTGCAATCAGCACCAGTCCAGTAAGCTCCTTCCCAGTGTGCACTCCTCGCTCCTCCACTAGCACGGGGACGTTGGCAGCAGGAAGGTTCTGTCGCTCCGCTAGCGCCAACGTGCAGGAGAGGGCAAGGCAAGCTGGACACGTGGGTGATGCCAGGCTAAAGAGGAAGGCAGGGGTTAAGAGCAGAAAGCTGATGGAGCGATGTTATGCGCAATTCAGCTTTTAGAATCAATTAACCCGTATGTTAATTAATGTCAAGCTTATAGAACAAAAAGGGGTGGGTGAGTGTGTGTGTGTGTGTGTGTGTGTATGTGTGTTGGGGGGGTGATTAGAGGAAGAGCTGAAAATAGCAAAAGGGGCGGGTGCGAATAAAAAAAAAAAAAAAAAAAAAAAAAAACGGAGAAAAGACAGAGAGGAGAGGGGGTGGGCAAGCAAGAGAAACAAGCAGCGAATGTGGATGGCAGGAAAAAGCTGGCACGGTGCCATCCATTCACAAGTAGCGCCAAGGCGGACTGGCGTTCGTGCGCAGACGGTAGGCGGGTAAACGTACCCAAAACGGGACCAGCGTCATTTGGCTCAAACTGTCAAACGAGCGAGTTTTTTGTTTTGTGGTTGTGGTTGGTATACGGCCAAAATAAGACATATGGGGGCTTTTGAGTGGGAAGTGCAAACTCGAATCAAAAAATGAAGACGAACCCATCTGCCGGGCATGGTTACTACAGGACTACAGACGTCTAGAACAGAACTGAAGTATGGGTACAGGTTGAGAGACTGACTGGCACTTCAGCATAGAGATGAATCATTTCACTTCTGAAAGCAATGCCACGGTAAATGATGCCAACTGCTAAAACCCCACTCTCCCACAGGACACAAGGGGTATGGAGGACACAAAGACTGGAGGAGAAAACGATGCTGGATAAAGTTGCTGTGGTGACGCTGTCCGAAGAGTGGCAAAGGGGTGGGACGTAAGGAGGCACCTCCCTCAGCTTTCCTGTCTCAGCGCTATTCCCTGTGCCAGGCGGGCAGCTAGGCAGTAGACACCATGCCAACGTCCCTGCTGGCAGCTGTAGTGCAGCTGCAGAAGGCAAGGCGGTTTTGTGCGCCATCTTCTCCAGAGACTCTGTTGTTCAGATTTGCGGCGACATTTTGTTTTTTGAATTATGCCATGGCACAGGGCCAACGCGATACCCATGTTGACCGAACAGGATGGCAAGCAAATTGCTGTGGCATCTGTCGCAGAAAGACGGAAAAGCAGTGGGAATGGTACACGAAGATCCCGTGCCCGTCGCGGGTCGGTTGTTGAAGATAAGGAGAATCGAGACCAAACAAAGACATTATGAATGCCGTCGTTGACTAATTAAACACACGAAAGTTTACGCTGGTAATTAGCGTGACGGATTCAATGAAAGGAACTCCCCCCCCAAAAAAAAAATAACGAGAAAAAAAAAAAGAAAAAAAAAACGGCAAGCTGGTATAGAGAAGAGGTGGGTTGTGATGCCGGTTCCTTTTCTGTGTCAAACCCCTCCTTTTCTTTAACCACAGTATTTTTCTCTTCACAAAGTACCACCTTGACAAGCCGCCTGTCACTCACCGCTGCGATGAGGAATGTCTACCATGGGTACTGCTGCTGCAGATCCTGCCAATCTGCCAATCGCTTGCTTGCAGCAAGAGGAGGGACCAAGAAAGGACCTGAGGGACTGTGCCAAGGGCAAGAGCAGCTGTTTACAAAAGCCACATAAAAAGGAAAGAAAGAGAATCAGCAAACACGGGGATGCATACTAATGAACCGCCACATAAAATTATAATCAGGTCGACAGCCTGGGATTAATTTATGCTTTTCTCCCTTAACGAACCGTTAATTATTCTCGATTCGTTAAAAAGAAAATCGCATTCAATTCGTTCCAGGGCTGTGGATTTCGGTCAGTAAAGAACAACTTTTTAAATGGGAGGGGAAATAAACGTGAAAAAAACAAACTGAAAGCACGAAACTCTACCTTAACAGCAAGCAAAGCTATGACAGAGAGGTAGGCATGCAAAGCAGGGCAAGCAGGCGTGTGTGTGTGTGTGTGTGTGTGTGTGTGTGATTTATCTACATTCACAGCAATCACCAGAGAGATGAATGGCTCAGGCAGTAGACTCTGGACACCGTCAAGTAGCATGGGAAGACGAGGGGGATGGCACAACAGCCAACAGCTGAGACAACAGCTGAGCAAGAACTTGGTGGAGGGGGCACAGAAGGCAGAGGAACAAGCCTGCAGCCACAATGCCAGACACTTAATGGAGGCAGAATCCGCCCCTCCAACCTGCCTGTAACTCCGCCAAACAGCGCAGGGGGGCTGTGGGAACGTTTTCAGCACCCTAATTTTGCCCCCACCTTGCCACCCAAAGAAGAAACTGCCAAACTCCTCCCTGCTTTTGTTTTTGTTTCAGGTTTACCGTCTGACACAGATGTTACTAAGACAGTACCAACTGTTCGTTCGTGCCGGGATTGGTACCTCTCGGGTTCGGGGAGCGCTACCGTGGTTCCCGCAAAAAAGGCTACGGGCACGGGGCACAGAGCCAAGGATGGGCGCCGCCGGAACAAGAAAGATCGGATCGTATCATTAAATTAATTTTCATTTGTTAAAACGCGGCGCAACAATTAAAACAGGAATTAGCATGGGGGATGGAGCTTCATCAACTCATGGTAATCACGAATGGATAACCCAAACTTTTCCTTGAGGTTCTTCGTCCTCTTGGATTTTTTTGTTGGATGAGGAGCATGACTGTGGAATATGAATAATTGAAGAAGTCATCCAAAGGGAGGGATTATAAGATCTTTGCGCTTCCTACACTGCCTTGGCATAACCTTCAAAATGACACAGCCAAGGCTGCCACCAGGATGGGCTTGGCAAATGCTGGCATCTTTGAGGGGGATCTTGGCCACGATTGCTTATTAAGCATTCGTTAAACGCATTTGTTAATTGCTTTAAGCTTTAATTCGCCGTCGTTCCGTGGTTTACGATTTTTTTTTTCGCGCGGAATATATGTGGATATTGTAACCATTTGGAGCTAATGAGGTTTTGAGGATCTACCTATTTTAATTCCCCTAGGATGTTAATTGCACCTTGTCTTCATTATGCAAATGGATTACAAAAAAGAAGAAAAAAATGACTGCTAATACAGACAAGGAGGGAGAGAGAGAGGGGGAGAGAGAGAGAGAGAGAGAGAGAGAGAGAGAGGGGGAGACATGGGGAGACAGGAAGAAAAGAAAGGGAGAATATTTTCCTTCCCCTCTCCATAAGCCAGCATTCACATAATACCACACTACATGCAAACAAGCAGAGAAAAGCTACTGCAATGCTTGGCAAGGCTAGTCTCTTCCAAGTCCTTGCCTGGAAATCCTTGTCTGTCTCTCCTCTTTCCCTGCTCACTGCAGCCACATCCTTCACATGCCAAGGATCGCAGCTTGAACTGTATGTGGATCTTACAAAACATGGCCAAGAGAAAACCTGCCTGGAATTTAATTTCTCGCGATTGGATATTACCATCGTTATTAAAATGACGAGTCCTCGGGTGTTATTAGCGTTGAGATTTGATACAGTGTGGTGTCGTTTGACGGGCAAAGCGGAACAGAGAAAAGACAACAAGACTGTGGATGGGGACCGGCTAATGTCCTCTGTGCTTAATCATCGTACAGCAGAATGGTTTTATGCATATTTCATTTGCATATCATTAAATCGCTAAAGCACACTGACAACTGGCAGCAGAGAGCAGGGAATGGAGGAGCACAAATTGAAAAAAAGGAAAGAGCGACTCATTATGCGATGACAATCTTCAAAGCCGAGCGCCTGCTTTTCCGGCAACCAGCCAATTCGTTTTAATTCAACATTAATTGGGGGGGGTTTGGGGGGGGGGAGCAGTGGGTGCACTCAACCTTTCAAACGCGGATTAATTGAACGTCTTACAATCTGAGGAGCACGAAGACTTGCATATAACAAATGTGTCTAAATTATGTGGATACATTATTTGTACATATTAACGGAATCATTTAAATGTAAAGGATCGTCAGTTTCCATTAACTTCCACAGGAAAAAGGATTATATTTCTCGTTTTTTATTTCCCCAGACAATTTCGGCACCATTGATGATAAACTTTTTTTTTTTTTTTTTTTTTTTAAATTACAACCAGTGGATGCAAAATGATACGTATGCAGTACCCTAGGATGTGATATTTCTATTGAATAAAATGATTACACTTTGGATAATATGGATGCTTTGTAAAGGAAAAGTTGAAAGCATGCGGGCGTGACAACAGGCTGGCACCAGGGATGGCAGGATCCGAGGGCAGTGAGTTGGGACCCGGCGAAACCGAGTGTGGGGAGAAGATTGGGAATTGCCAGGGGCATTCTGTCCCAAGCTTTTTCTTTGTTTTCCCAAGAGTAAAGTTGAAAAAGAAAAGAGAAAAAAAAAAAAAAAAAAAAATACACATCTTCCCCAGTTGCAACTCCACACCCAGCTGCCTGCCTGGTATACGAAGCCTATTATGTGCATAATTGACGCACAAATTAGTATGCCTGCCTGGACTGTGATTGGCCATATTAAATCATTATGACTGATTAATTCTTTGTTTTTGTTTCAAAAGTGCCCACTGTCTCCCCCTTCTTTCTGTCTGGCACAGTGCCCTTTTCAGAGGAAGAATTGTTGAAATACAGAGAAATACATGACTGCCCAAATTGTACAGACGTCTCCAGTTATACCCTATTTAACCGCTAACTAATTAAAAAGGAGAAAATGAAAAAGTGAAATAAAAATATAACCTCACATATTTCACATATTTTCTAAACCACACATCTGTATTAGGTATCCTAAATTAAATAAAGAGACAAATTAAATAATAAGAGAAAACTTAATGCAATTTGCTGTTTTTTTGAGAAACTCATTTGCCAATTTTACCAGGGAAAAACAAACAGAACAGTAGTGCTTATATTTTATAATTCGTTATTAAAAAGTTTTACAACGGGTGCTTTACAGAATTGCCGCACCCAGATTACACCTATGGTGTACCAAATCTCTCAGGTTCCACGTTTAGCATATGCAAAAGGTGCAAGGGGTGGGTGATGAGGGTGTGCAATTAGCGTTTATGAATACGGTATATTGAAAGCTGCGGGGCGAGGGGGGGTGGGCAGGCTGGTTGGCACTGGCAATGGGTTTTTCGCCTGGCGCTTTGGAGCCACGTTTCATGCAGATGTCGCTGTAGTTCTTCGGAAAGCACTTGCTCAAGCCGGAGAGGGAGGGGAAGTAACGAGGAGCTCGTTTGGCACCATGTACACCTCCGGCATATGGTTTTAAGATGCACACGTGCGTTGTGTGTGCAGGGGGTCAGAATACATTGGAAAAGTCATGCCCATGTTAGATTTTGGGGAGGGTGGGGGTATAATTAACATGAGTGTGGAGGAGTGGGGGAGTAATCACTCAATTTGTAAAGGAAAAAAAAATATTGCTATTCAGACACAAGCAAGGTAAGGCAGAACCGACAGGGCATCTGCATGGAACAGACATTATGCAAAGTGGTGGCATTAATATGCATAAGGAGCTGCTTTGTTATTCACCCGGGTGCTAAAGCAATATTGTTTGGAAGCACCAGGCGGACTCTTGTTACAGTTGGGGAATGTTATCTCTCTCTGTGCAAACACAACCCCTTCCTCTCCTCTAGCCACTTTCAGAATGTTTAATTATCACACCATACCTAGAGCTTCACTTTCTTGGAGAACTGGTTGCATAGTAAGTTGTTTGGTCCAAGACTTCCTGTTCTCTTACAGCAAAAAAAAAAAAAAAATGTAGAGAGATCCTCCACCCTGCGTGCTCTGAAGCGGTTTCACCCAACAGTGATGTTTAACCTGTCATGCAGTAAAACATAAAAGTGACTTCACATGGTACAGCACATCCGAAACATGGCATTCAGAACAAGCAGCACTGATTGCATCATCAGCTGCCTGGGTCTTTGCCCATTTGCAGTGAATCCATGGTCACGTTTCCACCCCGTAGTGGGAGGAAGAAATGAAACGGACTGGTGGAGACAAACTGATGGTCTTTTGCCAATAGATGGTGAGGGCTGGAGGGAGTATTTCCCTGTCTCTCAGCTTTGAGTCACTCCATCAGTGCTAACTCTAGTAACACCTGACCTTATCAAGTTCCCAAAAGAGTACCGGGTCTTCCATATCTACTGTACTGACAGCTTCATCAGTCCAAGTTCCGCCAGCTTCATCCCACTGGATTGACAGCCGATGCCAGAGGACCGACACGTATAGGCATATAGTGTATAGCCAACTCTTTGTCAAAAGAGAGTACCAGGTACAATATTATCTAATACACAGATCTGCAAACGTCAGATGTTTGCCAGAAACACCCACTGCTTAAATTAATCTAATGTGAGCAATGGCTTCTGGTTTCATCGTCATCTTACTGACCAAGAAACAAGATGTGCGTTTCTAGTTTCTCGCATCTGTTCTGTCAGAGTTTGTTTTAGCGATGCAAAGACAAATAATATGACACTAGTTACACAAGGAGTTTTTCTATTCCAAGTGCTATAAAACAGATGTTAGAAAGACAGCTTGGATTGTTTTGTGAGCTCAGCTGTGCTTCCGCAACATTAGTCATTATCTGAAAAACTCTCTCTCTCTCTCGGTTTGTTTCTGTAAACACTACGTTGGCTTTAACAGCCTTTTGAATAAAAGTGTTAATCATTGTAAACGTGTGGCAGACGGGGAAAAGCTGTTGGATGTTGCTGCATACAATATTGGGTTTTCCTATAAAACACCTCAACTTTATAAAAGCATAAAGACGAAAAGTACTTTAGGTAGATAATAGGCCAGTTTAACAAACACGGCTGCAAAACAGCTGCAGGCTATGAATAAAAGTAATAAACATTTTATTTATTACATGTTAAATTAAATTAAAATTAAATCAATACATTGTGATTTTCAAATCAGTGTATAGTGATTTTAGATCATCATTGTGTTGGAGTCTTTCAGTCGAATCAGAACTGAATCTCTTTTCACTTTTGGGGTAACCAGACTTTACTGAAAACCTTGGCTTTTACATGCAAATATGAATATTTCAGTTCTGAAGAGAAAAAAAAAAAAAAAAACTTTTTTAAAACTACATAGTAGAAAAAAGTCAAAATTTGTGAAGAAAAGTCAAGAGCTGTCCCAGGCTGCCACACACAGTATACTGTATACTCCAGCAGAAACGCCGCGACAGTTTGAGTTTATCCACGGGTCTGTTCACAGTTTGCTGCAGTACTAGGTCAGATGAAAAGTTAAGTAAATTGGTGTTATTTCAGGATGTACTAAATCCAGGCTTTCACAGTTTAGCACAGACGTGTGGGAATGCAGCTCTGTGCCACGTCTACAGCAGGATACGGTTTTGCCTTAAGGAGTCTTCTACTAACCTATAAGCATATCTAGAGAACTGTGTCTGAGGCTCTGAGATTAAAGCCAGCTTTTATAACGTAATGTTAAGAATTATCAGCACAATGTTGCTGTCACGGTCACATCTTTGGTCGTGAGCCGAGATCGGTGGTCTTAGCAGGCATAACGTGCACAAATTAACACTGGTCAATTTCGTGTTATTGTGACCAATGACAGCCAAAATTCGCGTAGTGTGAGAAATTTCTGATTATGGTCTCTGATTAGTTGGAGCGCTACTATGACGCCTGTCTAAAATACAAGAATAGAAAGGTGACATAGGGTGTCGCAAAACTCACAGGACAGCTACAAATATGATAGTGGTGATCTGGAATGCTAAACGAAACATGCCAATGGACAGAAAATCTCACTCTGAAGAATGTTTGTGTTTAAGCAAGCCTGTTTTCTGCATCGCAATGATTGATGATGTAAGAAGAACGTAGCGCAATCAAAAGTCGTTTCCTCTAATTGCAGGTCTATCGTCAGAGGATCTTCTTTGTATAATCTGATGTGGAGGACAAACGGTATCGCACAGTTTGTTATAGAATTTAGGATTTTATTGGGATCTTGTACAATGTGGCAAATAACCTTTAAAGGTGGCTATCTGTATTGATGATACAAATGAAAGCCAGCCTAAAATACAGCTGCTTAACGGTTCCAGCAAATATCACTGCCTTTGCTAATAAAAACTTCAGTAGAAGTAGAAAATGAGCAATTCAATCCACCTCCCTGTTTCCCGCAATCAAATATCGTGCATGCACACTTTTCTTAAGTGACCTTAAAGCAGTGGCCTTTTCAGTGTTCTCCCCGACAGCACTCCTAACTGTTGGGAATGTTCTAATGGGGAGACTGAGCATGAAGGTTCCTGCAGCAGCAGCAGAATGCCATTGCCAGCGCCCAAGCCTAGGCAGTAATTGGTTCTGAGTAATTCTATCAGATTAGTATTAATAAGCTGTCGCTGCAGCGATCGAGATGACCTGCTCAGGCTCTCTGGCTTCTCAGAAACTTGCGTGAAGGTCAACTGTCAATCATGTCCCACAATATGATAATAAGCCTCTAAGGCCAAAATGAGGATGCTATTAGCCGTGGCAGAAACGGTTTAAATTAGAAGCTGTCATAACTTGAGGGTAGAACATTGTCAGGCTAAGCAAGATGGAGGTCATGAGGAAAGAGTTCACATCAGCCAAACGATGTGAGAAACGTGTGTATGCTTTCTCACAGCTTGCATCTGGCTACCATTAAGTGTTAAACTGCCGCTCCCAAACCAGTCGTCGTGATATGACGTGCATCCTGGTCAGAGCGAGAGAAATGTATGCGCTTGTTAACGCATTTGAACTGTACTCAGTGCTTCTGACAAGTCTCATTTGGAATGTGGGAAACGTCTTAATGAATTAGCCAAACTGGTGCTGCTAAGTGGGGCTTGTTTCAGAGCTCTCCTGCTAAAGTCTTTTCGGTGTTTGGTGAGGACTGACACAGGTGCAAGAGAAGGGTAAAGCTTCTCAAATACCATGTTCAAGATGTATGTGTGTGTGCGTGTGTGTGCGCTCATAGGTAATGTGTGAAAATCAGACCAACAGTGAATCTACAGGCCAATGTGCTACAAAAGCATTACAGGCCAAGAAAAGATGAACATTTGGAACCTGATGAGTGATCTGTGCATGACTGTGCTCCCCTGATCGCTCCCACAAGGCCTGAACTGCAGGGGAGCCATTACATGCACATCGTTCTGATCTCATTACCGTAGCAAGCAGACTGCAGTTTCCATGATGCAGAAACACCATGGGATTCAAAAGCACTTCCCCATGCGCTCGAGGAGGAGCATTTATGCCCTGTTAGATCTCTTCGGTCTCCTTTAAGTCGAACTGCATGGAATACTATATTCTGGAGTATTATGAGCTGTGCTTAAGAGTTTTTTTTTTTTTTTTTTTTTTTAAATCCAGTACCTGCTAGTCAAACTTACTTTTGTTTGCATTTAGCCGCAAAGTGAAGAAAATTAGCTGGGCAAAAAGCCAATTCACTTGAGCGTGGAAAAAAGAATTGGTTTCCAGTAGCACAAGCTAATTTCACTTTGTGAATTTAGCTCTGAATATACCACAACTTTGGAAATGTGATCCCATAGTAAACAAAAGGCAGGACTGTGGTCTCTTCTTCTTTTTTTTTTTCTGAAGTAGATGAACATGAAGACTTTTATATGTTTTTCATGATGCTCTCAGTGCAACCACCCCAGATGTAAGCATGAACGTTTGGTTTTTATATATCAATAACCATAACAACCTATTAACCCTTTCCCTGGCATTACAAAACTAAAACTAACATGACAAGTTGAACCAATCGCGTTACTTGGTAGGCGGCAGTGAGCGGAAATAGCTTCTTTAAGGAAGGGCTCGGCTGAAGCAAGCTCTAGACCACTGTTTTGTTTTTTTTTTGTTTTCGTTTTTTCAAAAGGACCAGGGATTGGTTCTCTGGACTGCTCCCTGGCTTGAAAACAGCTTACACACTTCACCAATCGTACCAAACTGTGGGCTCAAACGGCACTGCGTCCGGAAAAACACCACAGCTGTGAAAGCGACTTTAAAAACTTACCTGGCTCAGAATAAGCAGGCACATCTCTTATATAGCTACCAACAAATAACAATAAATCTGGACTAGGGTTGCTACGGTGTCATAATTAGTAACGCTATATGACTGGATGCATAACACACCACTGATTTATTATTATTTTTTTAAATACATATTAAAATGTATTTCCAAATATTATTGCTCATTTTGTTTACCGAGTCATGCTTACTCAAGTGGTACTCATCCCTTTTTGCTTCCAACTGCGACTCGACTTAAAAATGTAGGTTGGATTTAGCTTTAGACTCGCACTAAATCACACTACCTCCATTTCCCAGCACAGGGGAACGCGACTGCACTGAAAACCCTTTGGCTGCGTAATCCGCTACATTATGCTATATTGCTAACTTTGTCACTCCAAGCATGTTTCTAACTTTATTATACATGACAGCTATAAAAACACACATAAGAACACGGCACTGCTAAACAGAACCAAAGCAAACAACTCTAGCGCTGCACACTGTCACGCTAGTTAGCCTGAGCCTGCCGCTTTTCCTCACAGCCTCTCTCTCTTTCGGCTTATAACAACAACGTGATAAATACTGAAAACGTGAAAAATGTATGTAGAAATATATATAGAAATATATATATATATATATATATATATATATACATACATACATATATATATATACATACATATATATATATACATACACACACACACACACGCATATATATATATATACATACACATACACACACACACACACACGAGGAGGTGTAAAAGTACGAATAATCTGTAATATAATTTCCTTTAATTTATACCACCAGACTGTGTGTTTTTACCTGGTCTATTAACACCATGAAATTTTAGACTAAGTGAAATACCATGAAAATCGTATCAAACCTTTAAACACCCCTAATCCAGGTCAGCTGCTTTATCTCCTCTGCACTATTTGACTAGCATGTGTTTATTCACACACACCCCCACACACATGCACACACTGAGGAGTATAGTGGTGCATCAGGTATCCACAGCGTTGATGTAATAAAGCTACAGAGTCCTGCTGAATCACTCAGTCTCTCTGGCCTGGGCCTGCTGCCCCAGCGCAGCCTGTCACCACTCTAAATTACGTGTTCTTCCAGAATTTACAGTCCTGTCAGGAGATCCAGGCCTAAAATCTCCAACCCCACCAAATGAGATCAGGATGTAGGCTTGACAAGAGAAAGTCCAAGTCAAGCCTTCAGGAATACATGTGGGAATAGATACGAGCTCCAGGATATGAGCTCCTTTTGCGTATCATGATATTGTGACGTGTGCACACTGTACCTGGATAAAAGACGGATTTTATTGGCACTGAAATTTTTTTTTGGCCATTTCTGGGATCCTGATACAGTTCAAACATGACGACCAAGCTTCAACGCGTGATCTCGCAGGCATAACGGTCCAACATCTGTAGCTGCTTAAGTACAATACGCGGGAGACCCACTTGAGCCCCGGCTCAAATCACAAATTGAACCTCGGTGTAAATAAAACTAACATGTACTCGGCAGAGTTGTTCTCTTTCCAAGCAAAATCTTTATAGAGCTGACATAGTTCCAAATCACATGCTGTATACTACAAGAAGGTGGAGAGGGAGAGAGGGAGACAGAGAGAGCGAGAGAGAGAACTGTTAGATCCATGGTGAATCCACATAGCTGTGGCCTTGGATATGAAAGCTTCTTCCAAAAAAAAAAAAAAAAAAACACACATCAAGAAACGTTTGTACTGAATAAAAGTGTATGAAAAGGATAGGGTTATTTCTGCACGGCTGCTTTGTCTGCTTACGTGGGAATTTCTTGTCAGTATTATAGAAGGTATTGTGGCCTTTTTTATAAGATGTCTAGATCATGATTAAGATAGATAATAGACTTGTAAAAGGGGTCTTTGTTGTGTAGATTTGTTTTGTGAACTCAGAGCCGGTATCTTACCTCAGGTTAAAGAATTCTGGAGCAGATGTAAATCAGCAGACGGCTTTGCCTCTCTTAAACGTTCCTTAGGGGAGAAATAAAATCAAGAAGGGAGGAAAAATATGATTACTTCTATGGTTTAGAGATTATGGACATATGGACATCGCTGAGCACCAGAGGGAGTTGAGTAAACTTTTCCTTCTCCACTTTGGACTCTCCAAGCTGCAGGAATTAACATTGTTTTCAGCAGGGATGTGAAGTGTGATCACAGCAAGAACAAAAAGAGGAAATGTGCCTTTTACAGCTCATGAATCTTTTTTTGGTCGACTCTCTCTTTTTCTGAGTTTTTATGGGTTGGCTTTTTGCGTCCTGGCTCTGAGGAAACGCTTCATTAAAAAGGAATGCCCATATTTTCCCCCCTTTTTATTTTTTAATACAGGGCAAACTGTAGCAAGAGCGAAAAGCCAGATTTCCTCCTGGCTCGGGTTCGCCGGTCATGCTGGCTTCATTAGACCACAGGACTGCAGTGGGACGATAGAGCAAGAGAATATGGTAGAATACTACTGTGAATGAGGACAATGGCAGGAGGAAGGCTGAAGGTTAAGGGAAAAGAAAGAGAAACGGTTATAGAGAGTGCTGAAATGATGTAGACTGAGAACTGAAAAGATACACATCATTACTTTCTGTGGACTAAGGGAAAAAGAGACAAAAGTAATCTACAACTGAATCGCTGTACAGGCAACAAGATGCTTGGTCAAACCCATAAACAGTCAGAGGTTTCACAGGGTACCACTGTTTGGAGGGAAAAAAAAAAAAAGTTGCCACCCCAACTCTGACCCCTAAACACAATTCCAGGGGGTCAAAAAAAAATGCAGACTTAATGAATCATATAGAGAGCTGCCAACATTGCTAACAACACTGCTTCTCTTTGGCAGGCAGATAGAGGACTTTTTTTTTTTTTTTTAAACCAGAAAATCCCCTAGAGTACGTCTGTGGACAGAACAACTCCATGCTTACAGCATAAATAATAAAACATATACTGAACTGATATGCAACTGCAGAAATGTTCGGATTTACTTTATACAACTGTGTCAGATGTTGCGTGTAATAATAAAATGAAAGGACATGAAAGGAACTCAAACAACTTGTCTGCTGAAATACAAACATGAAATCAGCTTAATACATAAAAAAAAAAATTCCGAAGTAGGCCCGATATGGTACATAATACCGAAAGCAAATATCAAATGCACTTTCATTACTTTATCAATTTATTAAGACCATAATTCACAGCTCAAACTTTTCCTAAGCCCTATTCGGATTAAATTAGTTTATAAAGGGGACGTCTGAATTTTTAAAAAAAATTATTATTTATTTTTTTTAAACATCTCCTCAGCGATAAAACTCTCACATCCGGACAGCAATAAAATGACCACAGGAGACGTGAGTTTCTAGTGGGTTGCATTTTCTATGAACCCAGATGTTTGTCATATGATCACGCTCCATTCACAACATGGCGTCCAAGCAGTCGTACAGGAACTGGAGTAGAGAAGAGATGATGGCTTTTATTTCGGTTTGAGGCAGCCCGAGGTTTCAGCAGCTATTTGAAAACACAGTTCATATTCACAACATATCAAAAAGCATCAATTTTTCATGTCGCGAGTCAGGAAGTGTTTACTATCAGAGGGAGGGTCATTGATGCGTGCTACAAGACTAAATACAGCAAGCAGCAGCAGTCAGACATCTTTTTTCCAACACAAGGCAACATCTGCATAGAAAATCACGGACATGTGTATCCGGACTAGACTAAAATGATCAGATGAGTGCTGAGTTTGGCAAAAAAAAAAACAAAAAGCAAGTAATTCGGCCTGTAATTTTCTCAGAGGAGGATGGGGGAAAAACACTGATATGGCCAATCCAGACATAAATAAAATCACAGAGTAGCACCTGGAAATAGGAAATTACCCCAGGACCAATGTAAATTTAATCCTGTCCGGATAGTGCTATAGATAATGTGCATCTTTTATATCCTGTGTCCTTTCCCCTTCAGTGAGTTGGCCTTAACGCTGGGTGAATTTTATTTGTGTTTGGTCTTAGCTGAAAAAGCAGAAAATTTTATAGCTAAACTGTATTAGTCAATTATCTTCAGTATGAAGAAACTACAGAGCAATTATGAAGCCTTTAATGTCATTATGTCACAGCTCATTTTGCACCAAAAAATAATCTCAGATATTCAGTCAATCAGATTAAACACAAACAAACAAACAAGCCCTAATACAGAAAATATTCATCTTTTACAAAACTGGAGATAAAAATGTTTAGTGAGAGCATTACCATCTTTCAGAAATGGAAATATTGGACCCAAAAATGGAAAAATAATAATAACTGGAACAGAAAACTCCAGTGAAATTCACGAACTTACAAACCAAACACCAAGTGACAGTAAATCCCATTTACAGTAAGTGGAAAAAGTACTTTTTTTTTTTTTTGTTATATTCACTTCACATTTACACCCATAATGTCTTGCATCTTTGTAGTATTTGGATGCCACAAATTAGCAAAATTAGTACTTTGTTACAAAGCTGTAATTAGCTTTTTTGCAGCTTCTTTTTTGGCTCATTCCATTTGGTAAATCATCTTCAATCCCCCAAATTTATGAGAGTCCCTCTGACGGACTCTCAATTTCTAAATTCTCCATAAATGTTCGATGGGATTCAAGTCAGGAAATTATTTAAGCTACGCAAATCCTTCTTGAGTCACTTTGGCTGTATGTTTGGGCTCGTGGTCTTAACAGATTCGGTTTCTTGGCTGATGAGATTAAATTCAGGTTTCCATTGATGATGTGTAATGGCCCAGTACTGTTTGCAGAGAAGCAGCCCCATATCATGATGCTCCCATCACTGTGCTTCACTGTGGATATGATGGTGTTCTTGAGATCATACATGCCACCGTTCTTTCTCCAAAAATAACAAGCCGAATTACTGCCAATGAGTTCTATTTTGTATTATTTGACAAGAGTAGGCTGTTGCCAAAGGTCTCTGATTTGTCTAAATGCTTTTATACATGCATCTCTGTTCGTAGCAGACGTTTTGCATGAGGTAACTGCTGTTCC
This sequence comes from Pangasius djambal, assembly GCA_022985145.1. NCBI lineage: Eukaryota > Metazoa > Chordata > Actinopteri > Siluriformes > Pangasiidae > Pangasius > Pangasius djambal. The sequence goes on along the minus strand of CM040985.1, from coordinate 2,582,441 downwards.
TGCTGCTTTCATGTCATCCTGCAAGTCTTTTTTCAAATAACTGCTGGCTTCTCTCTTAAATTCCTTATCATTAGTCTGGGAGTGAGTTGTGAAGTCTTGTGTAGCACACTTATTCAAGGATGATTAGTTGTGTTTCCATGAATTTTCCACCTGCATATTATCTAACCAGTTGACAGGGATGTTTAAGGTATGGGTAGCCTTTTTTTCATTCGACTTTTTAATAATGTTGTCCTTGAGAACCTTAGGAAGCTTCTTCACCTTCACCATGATCGCTAGTTGCATGAAATCTTTCCAGTCAATGGTAACATCTTTTATAATGACTTGAGGTGCAATTTGCACCAGAACATTACATATAACAATATATATAACAGTTAGAAATAAAATACTCTTTTTTTTCCATCAATATCTTTACATACACTTTATGACCATTTTTGGGCAATTAAACTGAACTCTCATTAAATGTCCTGGTTTCGTCATTTCAAAGTAACGAGATGCAAACTTTTTCACTCAGCTATAATTAAGTGGTGCCACCCCTTAGTGTGCTTTTGCCCCCGCTTTGCCACACCACTGAGCGTTGTGCTAATCCCCATCTTGAATTGTGCCCTTGCCTTGATTAGAAACAGGGCCCATAAATCAGTGTCAGGAGACAGAAGGCCACCCACCAACCCCTAAGTGCCAGCGCTTCACTCTTCAGCGCAACAGCACTTGATTTGTTAATAGTGTACATAATGGCGCCATTTTCACAAGCCGCATTAAATCATACACGCTAGGCCCTGTGTGAGCATTAGAGCAAAAGAGGGGCATGGTGATACAGAACTCCACTAGAGGGTTTTTTTTTTTTTTATTTATTTATACTCCCTCCGAAGACTAAATTGGATTCTCGCTGCATTGTTTTCTAATTTGAAACATCCATCATTTATTATTAAAGGAAGAAAAGGAAGGCAGGCTCGCCTACGGCAGCCAATGCTCCACACCCTATTCCATCCAAACATCAAATAACCACACACACACACACACACACACACACACACACACACACACACTCTGCCCTTACCCTGAATCCACCCTTTTGCAGTTCATTTCTGTAGCGAGAACTGAAGGAGAGGCTGAAATTTATGTGCTGCTTCGAATGAACGGCTGATCACGGTGACGTGATCTACATGGCCAGAAAAGATGGCAGTGAATTGCTCATAACAAAAATACATCGTCTCTAGTCTGTACCACCTCCCCGAAAAAGAAAAAAAATCCACGGGATAAATTGGTCTGGTTGGATTTGTGTTATAGAGGAGCGCTGTCCTGTTCCGTATTATCAGGATGCCGCAGCTAAGTGTCGCAATTAGGCCGCCCTTTTTCATGCAAATCTGTCTGACAGCACAACAATCAGCTCTCTGCACGTCTGCGTGCCTGCTCTGGCATTTGCCGCCGCTGCCCACATTTGCATTATTTATCATATCGGGATGAATGTGGGGCCGAATGTGCGCCACAGCGTCAGCTGATTAATGTGGCATTACATATGTTAAGCACAAAGACGGGCCGTTCCTTTTTCCTCATGCACCACTGCACCAATGTGGGCTGATGAAGAGAAAAAAGGAAGCTCTCTTTTAATATCTCATTGCTCCAGAAAATCGATTATGAATGGGAAATGTTGAGGGAGGGAGTGAGTGAGGTGCAGTAGCAATCCGGTCCAATGTCTGGTTGTGTTTGTATTTGTCCAGTTGAATGTGTGGACGAATGTGAAGCTTACTCTGAGATAACAGTAAGGACAGGTGGCGCTACAGCTTCATGACGCACAGAACAGGATGCACACCGTTGTCTACACACCCCTTTTATTTCCTCTTTTGGTTTATATGAAGCACACTGAGATGCATGCATGCTGTTTGCACCATACACTGATGGCATTTCTTAAAGAACTATGTGCACCTGTATGAGGCAACTAGCCCCTAAAAGCTTGACTAAATTAAAGATTCATTTAAGTACTGAAAAGAAAATATGATGATAAAAGAGAACTAACCAGGAGCTTCATCGGCAAATGACTACACCTGATCCACCCCGTTATTGCTTTTTATATCAGCTGTTTGTATCAGTAAAGTCTGACAAAGGTAGCATTGGAGGAGAGAGTTATATATAAATCAAAGGGGGGGATAGAGAGGGAGAGAGAGGGAGGGAGGGAGGAGAGGTAGAAACCCCATCCTTGTACCTTTAAAGCCCGATTTCCTTAAAACGAAACAAGAACCTTAGTTAAAGCATCGCATCCGAAATCATGAATAAACATCAGGCTACCTCTGCATGCATACATCACTCATACATCACTCGTCACCTTGCAACACATAAATATAAACCTGGAGTAATTACCAAACCTACCACATAGCCACTTGCTCATTCAGACCAGCAACAAACAAAAGAGAGGAGGATTCTATTACTAAAATGGCTCCCCGAGATCTTTTGCCTCGGGTGCTAGGAGGGAAAAAAAAAAAAAAAAATCATAATGACATTTGTGAAAATAATTAGAATACAAATGCAATCTCGTCTTGGATGCAGACACCTCCCCCTCCAACCATTTTTCTTTCTCTCTCAGAACTTATTCAACCTTCAGAATCTATTTTTTGCTATATGTGGGAGCACTTTGCCTTTCCAGACTGGCCATTTAACATGAGAGACAGAGAGAGAGAGAGAGAGAGAGAGAGAGAGGGAGAGAGAGAGAGGCTTTATTGCAGGCTGTGGATGAGGTGAAATTGTATTTTACTCTCGCTCGGTCCAGGGCAGCGTGTGGACACAAATGATGTACTGACTCAAATGCCAGTTCTTTTAAATAAATAAATAAATAAATAAATGAATAAATACGCGCACCTTGGAAAATGGACATCTCATTTACACGCCAGTGCTAAACAAAATGGAAACGTCGTGTGCGCTTTACACAGGCAGCTCAAAAACTGGAAGAGATTTGGTTTCTGCAAATCACGTCAATGTTAAAAATTAAATAAAAAAAGGCCGATGTTGTATTTGTGCCAAACTGAAAACACTGTTAATGCTTTAATTTAATTATGTATCAATATTTGATTATGGTTGCCGAATACTACCAGTACAGATGCATAAATAATTGAAGAGCATGGCAGCATGGCATGATACTGACCGTAATTTATAGAATAAGCATGAGCGCCATTTCCTGTGCTGCTCAAAACACCTTGGGCAAATTTAAGTGAAACATACATACACAGGGGATCTCTGAGGCAAGATGTATATTTCAGGTAAAAGTGCGAATGGTATTCGTGTCAGTGTGTATGCGTGTCAGTGTGTGCTGTATGGAGAGTAGTCTGTGCACTTAGCCACACATCAGAGAGTGGCTCATTGCAGCACAGTGCAGTAATTTCTTTGATCATTTTTAATGGTGCTGATCGTTTCATGTGGGTGTGCTGCTTGTGCACATGCGCACACACACGCACGCGCACACACAAACCACCCTGCAGGTGTCATTTCACTCCTCCAGCTCTGGGATTAGTATGCGGCAGGCAATAAAGAGCTGGGTCATTACGCTGCGCCGCACGCATCCATAATATCAACACACCAGCGTCATTACCTTTTCAAAAGGACACTACTGGCTCACTGTCTGCTCAAAGAAATGGTATGTGGAAGAGAAACGGTGATAGAAAGAGACGAGAGGGAGATCAAAGAGTGAGATATACATGCAGGATGTAATGTAGAGAATCAAAGCTGCGAGATGAAAAACGCAACTGGCTGGAATGGTTATATAATATAAAGGGTTTACACACTAAAAAAATAAACAGGAAATACTAATTAACAAGCATGATTACTCCTAAGGGTTAGTGATAAATAACGTAGCATGGGTATCATCAGTACTGGTACAATTCCATTGCTGCTAATTGTGGCAATTCAGTAGCCTGGGCACCTGGGACAAGCAATTCGACAACTAGAAGAAAATCCTACTCCTTACTGAGTAGCAAAACAAAACAAAACAAAAAAACAGAAAACACCTCACTGCTCTAACTATAGCACAAGTTAGTCGTTCTGAATCCCGCTACCTGCTGGACTACACACTGTAGGGCTGGCTGTCGCTCTTTTCCGAATCTGGAACATGCAGGTTTGTGGGAACACTGACGAAACCGGGAAACAAGCTCAAAGCCGTCATATAACGCTCCTGCTGGCACAAAACACAGTCACCTTGAAGCTAGCCCTATCGAGAGAAAATAAAGAACGTAATTTTTTTTACATGACTCGAGGAGAGAACACTACACATCACACACATCTCATAGCTGAAATGTCAAACAACGACCTGCTGTCTGCAATGCTGCTACAAGAGAATTTTTTTTTAAGCAGAGGATAGGGGTTATAGCCACACAGTCATCCTCTCTCCAGAAATGTATACTCTTTTTTTTTTTTTTTTTTTTAAACAATATCTTACTTTTGCCATGTCCCACACCCATAATAAGTATATCACTGCATTAAATCTGGCCCACGGGGGAAAAAGGCATCTATAAAACCACCACCACAAAGAACTGATTAGACATGAATTAGACTCTCAGAGCTTGAGCATGCTGTACAGTTAATAACACAGCCGCCTTGTTGCTTAGTGGAGACAAGCAGGCTTGTTCACAGACCATCTCCTTTTCTTAATTTCCAAATAAAGTTGAACGATGCTCTGGCCCGAGTGTGTAGGAAAGAGGAGAGTAAACGAGTGGTGAGAAAGACTGTACGGATCACCAGCCACTTAATAGGAACACCTGTAACACCAGCTCATGCATTCAATTATCCATTCAGCCAATCATGGAGATACAGGTCAAGAGCATCAGTTAATGTGCGCATCAAACATCAGAATGGGGAGAAAATGTGATCTCTGTGACTTTGCCCGTGGCATGACTGCTGATGCCAGTTTGAGTATTTCAGAAGCTGCTGATCTCCTGGATTGTCACACACAACAGTCACTAGAATATGTACAGAATGATGCAAAAACATCCAACAGGCAGAAACAGCCTGTTGATGGGAGAGGTTAGAGGAGAATGGCCAGACTGGCTCAAGCTTACAGGAAGCCTAGAGAAACACAAATCACCAAAATGTGGTGAGCAGTAAAGCACCTCAGAATGCACAACCTTGAGGTGGAAGGACTACAACAGCGAGACCACATCGAGTTCCACTCCTGTCAGCCAAGAACAGGAATCTGAGGCTACATGATCACCCAAACTGGACAGTTAAGATAGAAAATATATATATTTTTTTACATTTAAATCTTCAGCTGTCCAGTGACACTGGCCTATGCACTAATTGTGGCTGGGAGGGAAAAAAAAAAAAGAGGTTAAGGAGCTCTGACAGCTTTATCCAGATAATCTGGTGTGCTTCATACTCACCTGATTAGCAAAAAATGGGGAAAGTATAAAACTATAAAAATGTAAGTTTCATTTATATAGACTGAAGAGTTTTGAAACAGATCATCTTCTGAGAGCAGGCCTAAATGTAAAGCATCCAAAGAAGGTCCTTAAATAACATTAAATATTGTAATATGAAATTCCTGTCCATGGTGCCTGGCTTGAAACATCCTTGAATACCAAAATGTTCCATTTATCGTTTTTTGGAATTAAATGCTTCGTATATTGGCGCAATACTTCGCAACATCCTGTCAATAATTCTCACAGCAAAGACACTTCCCAGCATCATCATCATCCAAGATAAGATCTTACATCATGTAATGCATTCATTACTCCAATTAGCCTGCAGAGGGCAGAAAATAACATGCAGATGCCCATGGCTGGTAAGTGAAGTGAATTTTTTTTGTGCATGCTTAACAGATGTGCGGGCAAATCTCACTCTAACGACCTGGTTTAAGTGCAGCAGGAACGATCGCAGGCCAGAAGTGTGTGTCCACATGGACAACAGCTGGTGCTGAAAAAACAGGATCCTGAAAGCTTGGCTAGAACCAAAGGGTTGGGCGAGTAGATTAATTAGATGGTCAGAGGTTAAGGAAACATAATCTGATATAACTGGCTGACTTGAAGTTGGCTTGGCGTATTCATCATCAAGCCAGGCTCGTGTCCAGAATCTTCTACAGCAATGCAGACTGTCTTTGCTTAGCTTGAGTGGACCTCTCTCCAAAGATAGTAGGTTTGCGTTGAAAACGCAACGATACAAATATAGCACAAGAATATGGAAAAAAAGAGCCACATTTCCCATTTATTTCAAGGTGATCATTATTCAAAATATGAATTGATTTCTCTATGGCAATAAATGCAAGGTTATTCCAGAGGTAGACTATATGGCCAAAGGTTTGCGGACACCTGACCATCACACCCATATGTGGTTCTTCCCCAAACCCCAAACTGTTGCCACAAAGTTGGAAGCACACAGCTGTATAGAACGTCTCTGTATGCTGTAGCATTACAGTTTCTCTTCACTGGAACTAAGAGGCCCAAACCTGCTCCAGCATGACAATGTCCCTGTGCACAAAGCGAGCTCCATGAAGACATGGTGTGTGAAGGCTGGAGTAAAAGAACTCGAGTGTCCTGCACAGAGCCCTGACCTCAACCCCACTGAACACCTTTGGGATGAACTGGAACGCTGACTGCGCACCAGACCTCCTCACTTGACACCAGCGCCTGACCTCACTAATGCTCTTGTGGCTGAATGAACACAAATCCCCACAGCCACGCTCCAAACTCTACAGGAAAGCCTTCCCAGAAGAGTGGAGCTTATTATAACAGCAAAGGGGGAATAAATCTGTGTTAATGCCTATAGTTTTGGAATGGGCACATGTGTGTGTGACAGTCAGGCATCCACATACTTCTGGCCGTATAGTGTAGCTCTTTGTACTTCATTCATCAGAATGCTGCTTAGCCCTGGGTGTTAAGTATGTTGTGGTCTTACAACTGAAATGAAGAACTCATGGTTGAATAATACACACTCATGGCTGGCAGGCCTAACGATTCCCTGAGCACCCAGGCAAAAAGATCCCACTGGCCTGATAAAAGGGCTCGCTTTCTGCAGCAAACGTGCTCATTTTCCAGACGTGGGCCTCCAGTTCACTTTAATTGGCCTTTTCTCCAGCGTTGGACCTTAATTACTTTGTTCCTGGATTAAAGGCCTCAGACTGTTCAGACAAGGCTAGGGTCCTAACCTTTACCAGACTGCTCTCTTTTCTCTCTCTCTTACACACACACACACACACACACACAAGTGGAGTGTGTATTAAAGGAGGGGGAAATGCAGCCTCAGGTCCAGCACGCGTTCCACACAGTGGACCACTAACCTTTCCTTTGAGGCTGTCGACTCAAAAGGTCACTAAAAGATACACAGCTGATGCGGTCGTGAGACATCTGGAATATTGTCGATTTATGTGCATATTTCTCTCCGTGCCAACAACAATAATAACGTTGAAGTATAAAGCAGTCTATTTGCAAGGCTCTGCTGTTTCTCATTAGGAATGTGGACTTTTAACTGAAGCCTCTCAGGAGCAGAATCCGAAGAATTAGAAGCGCAGGGGGAACAAAAGTCGATTGCTGTTGTACAATGACTGCTTACAGAGGAAAACCTTGACGAGGTCTATTTGTCTGTTATAATCCGACAGGAAAGAATTCCAATCAGCACAATGTGCACAGAGTAGTATAGGAGATGCACAGACAAAAAGACATCTGATTTTCATTTCATTTTCAAATATGAAATAGAATGACACTAAATCATAACAGACACTGAAGCACATCACAGCCAGGATATTATACTCTTAGTTTTCATGTCAACTTTCCATTTTCAACTTGCAAGAGTTGCATGTAGTATAGCTAGATGATTCATTGTAATTATGATTTTTTTTAAACCTCCTTTTTATATTATTATTATTACTGTCTGCAATACTTTTAAGCTTAAGTTAAATCTAATTGCTTAATGTTAGACATCAGTGTTTATAGGCACTGGATTGTTAAACTACAGGCTTCCCAATCAGATCGTTTCGTACTTAGACTATACAGCCAAAAGTTTGTGGACACCACAATCACACTCATACGTGGTTCCTCCCCAAACTGTTAGCCACTGAACTCCTTTGGGATGAACTGGAACTCTTCTGCCTTATCTCACTAATGCTCTTGCGATTCTTGTGACACAAATCCCCACAGCCACGCTCTAAAATCTAGTGGAAAGCCTTCCCAGAAGAGTGGAGCTTATTATAACAGCAAAGAAGGATCAACTCCATCTTAATGCCTATGGTTTTAGTATGGTCAAATATTGGTGTCATGGTCAGGTGTCCACATCCTTCTGGCCATACAGAGTCTTAACTGTGTTTATTTTATGCATTTAAAACATTTTCTCAATGTCTTATTTTGATTCTTAGCCACAGACATGTTAAGAAATATGTAAAGAGTAAACCATGAGAAGGGTGTGCTTTTAAAGTGAAATAATCAACATCGAGGTGTTGTGATACGGCCCAACATGAAGTGGTTGATGAATTTCCAATAACAGCACTTTGAATTGTTTTATTCTGCTTATACCACAGCAATTTGCCAATGATTACATTTTTCTATTTGTTAATGAAGGTCATGATTTCGAACAGTTTTAGTTTCATATTTTATTGCTTAACGCTGTTGAATGTCTACAAAACTAGTTTCGGATTTCATTTACATTATAGCAGCTATAAACAGTCATTCTCTCACCAGCATCTCTTGAAGTTTAAAAAAAAAAAAACACGCAGTTTGAGAGAAAGTCCTGAACAGGAGAATCCTTCCATAAACGTCCCCGTACAAAAACTTCACCATAGCAATGATCATCCTTTTTTTTTTTTTCCTAATTAACATGTGTTGTAATCTGTTTATTAGCAGTTTCAGATTATGTGACGCACCCATCATGAGTTCCTGAGAATTACAATACTACAGTTACTACTAGGGCTGAACAATAAATCGAAATTATCAAAATATCGCAAATGTAAATATCGCAAGGGCTTGCGATAACGGAATGATTTTAATACTTTGAAAAGTTACGAAAAATTCAAAGCAGAGATCGCTTTCTTTTCCTCAAAAGAACATGAAACATTTATGGTGGTTATGTCATTTTCAGTTTTTAAATAAATAAATAAATAAATAAATAAATAAAATTTAAACTGATTTTACACCCTTATAGCATTATAGTACCACATATCGCATTATTTAATGAGTTATCGGACATCGCGTTTTTCTTCAATATCGTGTAGCCCTAGTTACTATAGAAACGAGAACATATTAGAAAGAGTGTGTTATATAAACACAGCATTAAACTTTTTTTTGCGTGTGATAATGTCTAAAAATGAATGACTATTATTTATAGATGTAAAAGTTTACACTTTGATACGTTAGTCAGGATGGTTAAATAAGGTTTTGCATCTGTAATTACTGCGCATTCATAAGACTACATGAATAATGTAAATTTATCCATCATATTTTGATCCAGACCAGTGCCTCTCTTTCCAAAAGAGTATAAGAAATATTTGTGTTGTGTGTCATGCGGCTTCCCCGGTGTGGCCAACAATGAGTGATAGGCTAATCGATGTGCAGTCTAATCAGTCAGCTTAACTCTAATACCCTGGACAGGTTCACATCATTATCATGTCAGGCAGCACACACTTTGAGGTGACAAGGAAAAAGGCTCAAAGATTAAAGTCAATCTAAGTGAAGGGGTCTCCACAGGTTTTAAAGCTGTGGGCAACATAAAGGAGATGCTTTATCTGATACACAGCCTGAATCAGAGCTGCAGAAAACACGCACGCACACACACACACACACACACACACACACACACATACATTCTACATTGCAGCTGGTGCTGGCTGAAAACCTGAGGCTTTTATGTGCCCCAACCCCAAAACCACTTCCACTGGCGGGATCTACCCCACTTTTCCATTAGCGGGTTTGAGTTTGCTCAAGTCAGGAATACACGGGCTGGGGAAGTGTTTGTGTGTGTGTGTGTGTGTGTGTGGCTGGGGGGGGGGTGTTAGGGAGCTTATAAATCATCTATAAAAGCCTTTACGCAAACTGTTTACAGGTAGTAAATGATGCATAAAACATGAACCAGGTTTGTGTTTCAGCTTAAAAAGGGCTGGTTTAAGTTAAATAGTCGCCTGTTAGATGCCTGTTAACTTCGCGAAAACATCTCGCTCACTTATAGAGCTTGTGTGTCGTTATTTCTGTTACCGAGCTAGCCGTACTATAAGCAAGTACCCGTCCTGAATTTAGTTCCCCTTCCTGTCAGGGTACCAAACCAGTCGAACATAGACTTTACCCTGAGAGAGAGATTTGGAATAAAACACCGTGTTGTGCTGTTATATGAAAATAATCAGTGATAAGGTGATGTGATGACGTGGATTTTCCTATAACACCACAAAACTGAAGGGTTTTATTTCTCTTATTCCTGAGCAATTTGCCAGTGATTACAATTTTTCTGTTTCTGTTTATAGTTATTAGCTTAATGAAGCTATTAGTTTAATGAAGATGTCAGAAAACTTAAATGTACAGCTTTACTTCTGACTGTTACAAAGCATTGACACCGGAGACTCCTTCCATAAATGTTAAACATCTCCTTATAGAAAACTTCACAGTATCAAAGATTGCATTTTTTATTTTTATTTTAGACTTGAATCTTGTTTAATTTAGAGCAAGCACATTAATATAAACCTGTGATTTGTAGCTAACATAGATTAAGCCAGGGTTTCCCCAATTAGAGATTCATTAAATTTTAACAATATATATTTTTATAAGTAAAAAAGGAAATTAATTAAAACCTTTAATCCTGTAGCATTTTACTGCAACCTCATAAGTAAAAAGTGATGGAAGTTGAATGAATTACTCACAGTTCATGTCATGAGTTAAACGTAAATTACTGTATGCTAGCTAAATCATTCTTCCTGGCTAAAAGCGTCATCTTTAGGAGGAACATCCAAGCCCAATTTAGAGGACAAAAAAATCCGAAGTGGTAAACGTTCAGTAAGTACAGCGAGGAATCGTTAATATTTGGATTTGCGTGCATGGAAAGGCCAAACCCTTTCCCAAGTGCGTGGTAAAGTCTGAAGCAGCTTTCTAATGAAAGTATGAAGCTAGCTTTCTTAAATAGGCATTTGGAAACCAAACATGAAAACCTGGCCATGAAACCAAATAAGGCAAGGTTGCATAGATTAAAACATCAACACAAGCTGTAAATGAGTAAAACACACTTTTTCAACAAGCAACAGTTCACTTAATGATAACCTGCATAACATCAGGGGTAGTAGAGGCAAATTATTTAGATAGAAGCAGTTCAGCTAACAAATAAATGTTGGGAATCCCTGGAAAAAGCAATATAGAAACATAAAAATATGAAACTTGGAAATAAAATTTATCTCCACCCCATAACCTACGTTATGTGATAACAAAATGGACGCAGGTACTTAACCAGGGTTCTGATAGTTCAGGATTTATCGCGCACACAACACACAGTCTTAAATGCGCAGATGCTGTGGGGCAACGTTGACTTGTTCAGTGAGAAATCATGTTCTATAACGTTAAGGACAGCCTAGCGCCAATTAAAACACTGGCTCAAGGGAAAAAAAAAGAAATAAATAAAGCCATGCAATATTTGACCCAACAAGCAAATAGGATGAGCTCAACATTAGCCAAGTCCTCCATCATAGAATTGGTTCTGCAGTGCATCAAAAGTGCCAAATATGCAAAAATATGTGTCTGCATGGCAAAAGTGCAGGCCTGTATTAAGAGGACTGATCTGGTTTTGTAATTAGTGTTGTCTGTATAAGGTCAAGCTTATTCAATTCGTGTGGAGATTAAATCACTGCAAGGTCTTTAGAGTCAGCAGCAGAAAGAGAGGGAACAAAGCATGGAGATGTGGGGTGAGGAGGGGGGAAGTGAGCGAGCAAGCGAGAGACAAAAGAGAGAGATTCATGAACTCTGGCCTTGTTTGAACAATCCAGAACAAAAACAGTCATTTAAGGTTTTTTTTTTTTTCTGTCAAGTGTCTAAGTTTGCAATTTACTATTTCTCAATGGCTGTCAGCTTACTTTATAATGTAGACTTCACACTAACGTGAAACTCTCATGGATAGTAGTCTCTCCAAACACAGTGTTTTGATAAGTAAATTGCCTCTCTCATTATACTGAAAGGAGCCAAAGGTCTGCATACCAAGAGTGTGAAATTAGAATTTTTGCAGGATCAGAAGTACAGTACATCATTACAAAAAGAACATTGGCAATTACCTTACAACGATGAACATAATGAACTACGGCCTGAAAATGACTAAATGACTAAAATTCTGTTTTTTCCCTCTGTTGAATAGCTGACAGTGATTAAATGTTGCGTGTTAAAGGCACTGATGATGAGGGCCCTTCCTGTCTGAGAGCATATTTGAGATTAGCCTATGATTATTTCCAGGCTAACAGCAAATGCAATTAAGAAGATGAATTAAGAAATACAACTTAGCTTACAACCGAAAAGGAGAAAAGTTTTTAATACTTTGGCTGAAAGATCAACTCGCTTGACCTTCTCTTAAACATGCTCTGCTTCAAAAAAAAAAAAAAAAAAAAAAAAAAAAAAAAAAAAAAAAAAAAAAAAACACCTAACACCACCTTTTACTTGCAGGAATAAGAACATTACATAACATCACATCACACAAAGATAAATGTGAAAGTCAGAGGAGGTTTTTTGCCATTTATGACGTAGGGACTAGGTATAGTTATTAATAAAAAAAAATTTAAAAAAATATTATATATATATAATATATATAATATAATATAATTATATATATATATTTATATATATATATATATATATATATATATATATATAATTATATATATATTTATATATATATAATAATGCATATTATTCTATCTTATACAAACATTCTATATTAGCTTGTTTTGTTTAAATGCATGCAGTGCTATCGTATGTCTCTCTCACAGAGTAAACATTAAGGATAAATTTAAAATGTAAAATTTATATCTGTAAATGTAAAAAATATATATATATATATATATATATATATATATATATATATATATATATATATATATATATATATATATATAT
>CM040985.1:2557364-2569313 GCA_022985145.1 Pangasius djambal | reverse complement strand
TCATGATAAACTACATCACAGTACATTTTTTCTAAGATATCATGATTCTTTTTATTACATTTATCTTCATTTCAAATAATTACAAACTGACTAGAAACAGCTGATGTTAAAATTTTGTACTTAATTTTTTAAATGGTTTCTCCTTTTCAGTATTAAACATTTATTTATTTCATAAATAAAAGGGTTTTGTTGACATTAAATAGATCATCACAGCTTTTTTTTTTTTTTTTTTTTTTAATGCAATTGCTGGTGGCTTATCATGCCTTCGAGAATCGTGATATGATATTTTTGTCATATCGCACACCCCTACAAAAGCAACAAAAATGATCCGGATACAACAAACAACTTTCTGAACTAAATATTCTGTCTGTGAACAGAAAATCTTCTCATCACCTAAACATTTCCTTCAGGAGTGAATCAATAATTCAACAATAAAAGGAGGAGAAATAATAAATTCTGTACAAATTCAACTGTAAAGATTTAACATCTAATCAGCAGCTTGGACTCAGAGTTTGTAACTGTTATAAAAATACTGACATTGTCTGTGAGATCTCAGAAAAGTGTATCGCGAAATAATTTATCACAATACTGACATTACATCTAGGGCTGCAGACAACTGACAAAATCGATAATAAAAAAAATGCCCTCACTTCAAAACCCATGTCATGAAGAATGTGCAAACTATGTGAATCACTTATCTTAACAGAAATAATCCTAGATTCTTATTTAATACTGTAGCAAAATTAACTAGGAATAAGACCACAACAGAAACACACACACAGTCATTACATAGCAGTGATGACTTCATGAATTTTTTCAATGGTAAAACTGAAAATATCAGGCAAAAAAATTCAGACTATTAATTTAAAACTGGACAGTTTTATAACTAATCCTGTAGATGATAATTTAATAATATCAGATCAACAATTACAATGTTTTACTCCCCTTGAAGAGACCAAACTAATTTCACTAATTTCATCAAAACCATCAACCTGTATACTAGATCCCTTACCTACTTATTTCTTCAAACAGATAATTCCTGAAACAATCAAACCTCTTTTAAAGATAATCAATTCTTCCCTTAGCATTGGCTATGTACCGAAATCTTTTAAACGAGCAGTTATCAAGCCCTTGATTAAAAAACCTGACCTTGACCCCGTCAGCTGTCTAACTATAGACCAATATCAAACCTCCCCTTTATCTCCAAGGTCCTGGAAAAGGTTGTAGCACAGCAGCTATGCTCATACTTACATAGGAATAACATTCATGAAATGTATCAGTCAGGATTTAGGCCTCATCATAGTACAGAGACAGCACTGGTTAAAGTGGTAAATGACTTACTTCTAGCCTTGTGCTGCTTGACCTTAGTGCAGCTTTTGATACCACTGATCATACTATTCTCCTCGATAGACTAGATAATGTAGTAGGCATTAAGGGGACGGCCCTCTCCTCACTCAGGTTTTATTTGACTGATCGTTATCAGTTTATAGACGTAAATGGTGACTTCTCTTCGCATACTAAGGTAAAGTTTGGTGTCCCACAAGGCTCTGTTTTAGGCCCACTGCTCTTTTCTTTATATATGCTACCTCTGGACAAAAGTATCCGTAAGCATGGTGTTAGCTTCCACTGTTATGCTGATGACACACAGTTGTATGTTTCAGCCAGATGACAGACACCAGCTTAATAAAGTTGAGGAATGTGTAAAAGACATTAGAAATTGGATGTTTATTAACTTTCTCTTACTTAATTCTGACAAGACAGAAGTACTTGTACTAGAAGCACATGCAGATAGAAGTAAGCTTTCTGATTACATAATAACTCTGGATGGCCTTTCTGTTTCATCATCTGCAGCAGTAAAAGACCTTGGTGTGATTATCGACTCTAGTCTTTCTTCTGAACCTCCAGTTAGTCCAGAATGCAGCAGCGAGAGTCCTTACTAGAACCAGAAGATGTGACCACATCACCCCTATCTTATCCACAGTGCATTGGCTCCCAATCAAATTTCGTATTGATTATAAAATACTACTATTGACCTATAAAGCAATAAATGGTCTCGCGCCACAGTACCCGAGTGAACTTTTGGTCTTTTTTGATCCGCCACGCCTACATAGATCAAAAGGTGCAGGCTATATGGACGGCCTGAAAAAGCATTGGACTGCTGGGGATGGTGCCACCTGGGGGCTGTGGAGATGGTTTGAGGATCACATATGGGGAGCTGCACTGTAATGGCTTGGGACTGCGATTGCTGTAGTGGCTTTGGGGCTGCGGTTGCCACGAGCATGAATTTACTGGTTGCACAATTGCACTATTTGTCCATATAGTACACAACAATAGAAGGGATTTATTTATAATTGCACTATCCATTGCACCCAGATGAGGATGGGTTCCCTTTTGAGCCTGGTTCCTCTCAAGGTTTCTTCCTCATATTGTCTCAGGGAGTTTTTCCTTGCCACCGTCGCCTCTGGCTTGCTCATTGGGGATAAACATATTTCACAAATATTCACATATTTACAGTATATTTTTTTGAATACATTTATTTCTGTAAAGCTGCTTTGTGACAATGTCCATTGTTAAAAGCGCTATACAAATAAAATTGAATTGAATTGAACCTTGTAAGTAATTAAACTATTTTCCATCCAGCAAGGTTGGTGAATGCTGCATTGTTAGATTTTCTTAGCATACACAATATATATTTTTAATACATCAAGTCTCCATCCTGCCTTCGGTTCACATTGAAGAGTCAATTCACTGATTCCAAACACTGAAACTAAAACATAGTCAAGCACAAACTTTGGAGTTGATTCTGCATGCCGAAAATGATTCACAGTAAGCAAAATGATTTTAGATTCAGAGTGTTTTAGTTAGCAAGACAGGCAGCGGATATTTATTTTGGTCAGAAGTTACAGTTGCAAAACAGTTAAGCGTTCTGTAGTAGTATTAGTTGATTAAAATGCTGAAATATTTTTGGAGTTGAGTACATTTTAAAAAATAATCGACATTAATAGAAGTATTCAAATCATCACTAGCTGCAGCCCTAATATACTATGTTATATTGCCATATTGCCCAGCGCTAATGCTTATATGTTTGTCATGTAGTGTTTGTGTACTATAAATCCAAGTAAGTGAACATTTTCTACATCTGTCTGTCATAATCCAACTTAACACATAAAACTAAAACTAATAGCCTGATCACGCACTCTAATACAGAACGTATAAATTTAAAAAAGCCCTTTTGTCAAGCTGGCCATAATCATCAAACAGAGCTGCACTGTCAACAGTTTCCTCTGCTAATCGACATGTCAATCAATGGTGGTGGCGAGGGTGGCTTTTAGAGAGGCCCCGGGGTGGCAGTTTAGAGCACGCTCAGTTTAACATGCCACTAGCGGAGCAGGAGTAAACAGAGAGTGATATAGACTGGAGTATTGACTCTGTGATAAATGCCATTGATCAGTTGGCTCCGGCACTTTCAGCAGCCTCACTGAGCTGCCTCGAATGCCCACACACACACACACACACACACACACACACACACACACACACACACACACACACAACTGCAGCTCACACACCTTCCTCTAGGAGGAGACAGACAGGTAGGCAGTGATAACTCTAAATCACTTGTATCGTATTATCAGCTGGTAATAAGGTTAATCTCGTCTACGTGAAATGCACTCTCGCATCCGGGGATTAGTTATACCAACAAAAAAAAAAGCTCCAGCTAGGAGTGATTCAAACAGGAAAGGATGGTTTTTATGAGCATTTTTTAGATTAATCGCTATCTACCGCATCTGGAGAATATGTATTATTATACGATTACCACAAACAAGAGAACATTTCTCTGGAGGGGGAAAAAAAAAGAAAAAAAAGATACTGTTTAATCCAAACTCACTCTAAAGGCAGTTGCTAAACTCTGCCAGCAAATGTTTGGTCAAAACATGCATTAATTTAATACTACATTCAAAAGACCCTGTTTCCACCTGGTCATTTCCTGCGTATAGAATCTGGACTGCACTCCGAATAGATTTTTGTCACAGCAGTCAAATGTGTCTCTGCTGATCGCTGTATTATGCACTAATACTCAAATTATCTGATTATATTCAAACAGGAACTGCACGTGTTCCTTGAACAAAATGAAATAATAGAATACTTTATTTTTCATGCTGTTTCCAATCATGCTAACAATTTTTAAGCCTCAGGCTTGAAATATGTGCATCACCTATTGGGAGGAGTTTGTCAAATGTAGCTCGCAGAGACGGATTTATTTATTATAATGTGGTTAAAATATATCTCGGACCCACTGAAGTGGTTTGAGAGATAAGATTTAAATCTGCTTCACATGCATCGTGGCTGTTTCTCCACTTGCAGTTTTATGTGTAGCACCCACAACGAAGCTCTAAACCTGTTTATACCACAGTGCGATTGAATTCTCGAATCTGCTTAGTCTGATTAGTCATGCGGCTCGGACAGTAGTTCCACCTGTAACATAAATGATAGGTTTATACTAATGCGCGCATTCTAGTACGTCATTATTTCTATAGTAACAACTCATACACAGGGACCTCTATGGTGGACCATCCACATAATCTGAGACTAATAATAAACAAAACTAAAAATTGTGTTTTTTAACAAGTAAAACATATAATCGTTGATGTGGTGACGTTTTTTTTTTGTTAGGAGACAATTATTTAACGTTTATGGAAGAAGTCTCAGTTGTAAGCACTTTGTAATAGTGACAGTGCTTTACAAAGTTTTCAGAGAGAGAGAGAGAGAGAAAGAGAGAGAGGTGGAGAAATGACTATAACGTAGGTGACAACAGGAACTAACTTGTCTCTTGGATGATCCGCAACAACCGCAACAATCTAACTATAAACCGTTAAAGTGTGCGACATGTCATTCATTAATAAACTAAAACTTGAGTAAATTTGAATAATATCCCTTAAGAACAGTCGTGGTAAGAATTTCTCTCATGTCTGTCTCCCCACACCTTTACTGGTCCAGTGTACAGTCACGTATTAAAAAAATACAGAGAGAGGGCCTTAAACAACTGGCCTAATACCATGAATTGTGAATAAGACTCCTGGGATGAGCAACAGGACAGTCTTTACAATCACAGCAGCAGTTTTAGAGATTCAGTTACAAATGCTGAGGTATTCATTTAACCTTCGAATCCGTACACTGGCTGATTTGAACAAGTTTCTGATTTGGACGTTATAGTAATACCTGGCAAAAGACACAGGCTTTAAACTGAAGCAGCTGGAAAGTTCAGGGATGAACAGCTCCTTTAATCACAGATATAGAGGCTTCCATCTTGCGTACATTTTTAAAGTTTTTTTAAACTGTGTTATTCCGTGACATTACAGGATTTTCCCATATTCCCGCTTTATAAACTCCAAAAAACTAATCTGCAAGACAAATGACTGATAGGCCAAACTTAATTATAAAAAAAAAAAAAAAAAAGCAACAGCTCCAATAAAAACATCCTGTATCACCTTGCAGTACTCCCTTTTTCCCACCACTTGCTCATTCATTCTCTCTCTCTCTCTCTGTCTCCAGGCATCCACCCATTCTAATTCATATTGGATTTTTTTTTCCCTTTCACCTTTCTCAAAGCGTCAATTTCAGACAGTATAAAAAAGTAATATTCCAGCAATAAAGCTTGATTTACACCTCACACCAATCTCCACTTCTTCCTTTTTTTTTTTTTATTTGATCATTTAGTGGGGATCGTATAACTGTATATCAGACACAAATGAAATCAGGTCCCGTGCACATTAAGGGCCGTGTCTAGCTGCAGCTCTAACAATGCCGTGGTCCTGCTGCCTGGGCTCTGCGGTGCACCAAGGGCAAAGTCCCGTTCATTTTCAGGCCCATTTCCTCCTATGATTAGGCGATCAATCAATCCTGGGGCTTCAATCTCATCAGGCAGACGGGATTATCTGCCCATCTCCCCCTCTCCGTCTCTCACTCCCTCTCTAGCTCACGTTCTCGCTTGCGCACAGCAGCACATTAACATCAGATCAAGTATCACAGGACTCGTGCAGCCTGCAACGCCAAACAGACCACAGACAGACATCTCATCATCTTCCTTCTCTTCTAATACCCCCTCAGCTCCCCTGATACACAAACACACACTCAAATGTGAAGACGAGCCCTGAAGGCTGTTAGTCAGCCAAGACTGAGAAAGAGCGTATCCTTAAATTGAGCAGGTTTTTTTTTTTTTTTTTTTTTTAAATAGGCATTCTTCTTGTTGTTATTAAATTATTAGCATCATCTAGGGCTGGGTAATATTAAATATAAAAACATAATGAGATCATCTAAAATCATGCAGAAAGAATTACTGTTACAATTCCAGCATCTTTTACTACAAAGTGCACCTAGGAAAAAAAAAAAAATTCTAGTTTTCCAAGATGGCTGTCCTTACAATGATACAGCATCCAGCTACACAGTGAAGCGTCGTTCACATTTAGAGATGACAGTAGGTCATGCTGTGTCCTAAAGCAGATTGGCAAGTCTGTGTGACATCACTGAAGAACTGGACTTGCTCTAAGAATGATACGTAAGAAATAAAACACAACACGGCGTGCTTTTATAGGAAAGTAATCAACATCTGCAACAACTAACACATCCGAGTGTCTTTTCCTTTCATACCACAGCAATTCGCCAACAGTTAAAACTTTTATTTATTACAGAATAACATGTTTTACTTTTTATCCGATTTTAAAAAACAGTGCTGACTTACAGGTCAGAATTAAAATTCAACAGCGCTGTGGTATATGTGCAGATATTTACTGATTCTGTTTACTGATATTACTTCCATTTCTTCCTAGCTACACTATATGGCCAAAAGTTCGTGAACGCCTGACCGTTACATTTTACATTTACGGCACTTGGCAGACGTCCTTGTTCAGAGCGACTTACATTTATCTCATTTTGGACAAATGAGTAGTTGAGGGTTAAGGGCCTTGCTCAAGAGCCTGGTGGTGATGGGATTTGAATTCACAACCTTCTGCTTGGCAATCTAATGTTTTAACCACTGAGCTACAACTGACCATCTCATTTACATTTGCTTGTTGAACATCCCATTCCAAATTTACTCCGTGCAGTCGGTGTTCCAGTTCATCCCAAAGGTGTTCAGTGGGGTTGAGGTCAGAGCTTTGTGCAGGACACTCAAGTTCTTCCATGCCAAACTTAACATACCATGGAGCTTGGCATGCTTCATGTCATGCTGGAACAGGTTTGGGCCTCTTAGTTCCAGTGAAGGGAAATTTTAAAGCTTCAGTATACAAAGACATTCTATACAATTGTGTGCTTCCAACATTGTGCCAACCACATTTAGGTGTGATGGCCAGGTGTCCACAAACATTTGGCCATATAGTGTACCTTAACCTCATAGTGCAAATCTGAAAGCAAAAATAAGACATCAAACATGTCTAGACTGTACATTTTGGAGTAAGCGGAAAATTGTGTAAATTATTTTTTTTTTCCACTGAACTATGCCTTTAAAGCCAGAGCTACAGGCTTGCTGGGAGTGTTGACCTGCACTCCATCACAAAACCCAAAACTATTCCCACAATGCATCAGGGAGACACTCTATTTATCACTGGAGTCTATATAAACCTTTGAGTGTGTAAGAGTGTAAGAGAATATAGCCTATAAAGCGATAGACCACTCAGACCCAGTTCCACTGAGGAAGAAGAGGGGGGAGGCGTTTCACAATGAGCCCATGTCTACACAGCGTTAATGGCAAGGAAGCGGCCACTTGTAAACAGCAGAACGCCATTAAGTGTGAGCGACGGCGTATCTCTGTGGCAGGACAGAGATGTCACAGAGGGGCATGAGAAGGGCATGTCAGGAGTTCTGGGGACATCAGCGCGTACTGAGCATGCAAACATGGAAAGGAAAAAATAATGACAGCAGCAGTCACCAGCTGAAATTCAGTTTCAGTGAAATTTCACCAATGACAATGGTACAATGAAATAAAATGTACAAATCTACACATGCATGTAGCCTTAGATGGCGTTTGCTAAGCATATTTGTTTGACCCACCATAATATTTCAATTTAATTCAATTTATTTTGATATATGCATGGACAGGAGTGGAAAAACCAATAGCCCAGGCATCCAGGACAAGCAGATCTCATTTCTAGGCTATTTGTTTTTTTATTCGTTTTTGCCCAGAAAAAGTGAGAAAAAAAAACTTCTCATTTACTTCTCAAACTACCTACAGTAGTTTCCATTAGGTATGTAGCCATGTTTGAACTAAACACCTTCATAAACACTCATCAGTCCGAGGTGCAATCTGTCTGACGGTAGAATGGTTTTTACTAGGCAGACTGATTAGCATGCACAAGGCTTGTGCGATTGATTTTTCCCTGTTCACTATTTTCCATTTGAAAATATCACCATAAACAATTTAGAACCGTTCACCTCAAAAACACAGGAAAGCGAGCATTTCCACCATTTCAGTTTTAAGGAGAGTACAGGAGTGCGTAATAACATTACTAACTGTGAAACTGTGGCAATTGTGAAAACCCAGCTGGATGGTGGATTTTTAAATGATTCTGCAGTAATGTGCAGTAAAAATGTTTAAAAAAAATGGGAAGAAAAAAAAAAAAAAAAACACAACACTAATCCTTTTACACGGCCAACATTTTCGTTGTTGAGCAGGAGAGTGCAGGAGGGAGCAGGAAGAAAAAAAAAAACAGCATCTTTTACCATCTTCTAATTAACACCATTAACATCATTTGTGCTTCTTTTTTTTTTCTTCCTCTTTCAACTTCCGTTTTGACCATTTTCGGCCAAAGCGTTTTGGTGGCACCTCTAATAAATATAGTAAGGTTAAAGTCTAATGTTAGCTATGTCGAACATATGCTGGTAGATTTTATTTCAAGTTAATGAACTCAAAATACGCTCCACGTACCTTTACGGGACACGGGGGAGTCAGCGTGAGTCGCAGCATGTGAGATTGGGAGAAGGGGGGCGGAGCTTTCAGGAAGTGTGCATTAATATTAAATAAATCACGTGATTATTGGCTCATCTCCAATTTTATTGGGGAGAAAAAGGCTGTGCTTTTGGCATGTTTCTGAGCGATAATGCATTTTTAAAAACTGTTTAACCGGTGGCAGGCCGGTTAATAAAACACAGTGTGAGAAACATCACTGGATGTTTCGTGGCAATGTAATATCGTGCAGGGACAATAAAATCATTATGAATTTATTTGTGCACAGGGGCATTGTCACGCTGGAACAGGTTTGGGCCTCTTAGTTCCAGGGAAGGGAAACTGTTATGCTCCAGCATGCAGAGACGTTCTACACAACTGTGTGATTCTAACTTTGTGGCAACAGTTTGGGGAAGAACCTCATATGGGTCTGGTGGTCAGGTGTCCACAAACTTACAGCCTTATATTGTGATTCTCCTGCTATGAGTACTACTCGCCATGTAATTAAGCAAACCGAAAGAACATACAGACACTAACCCCAGACTCGAATAATATCTTCTAGGTGCGATGCTAGCACAGAACACTACATCTCGTAACTGAAATGTTTCTTAGTTAATAGTTACTTTCTTAATTAATACTCATCCACTGGGTCCGCAGGTGGTTATGTGTTATTGTATTACGTTGGCTACCAATTTTTTCCCCTTGTCACTTAGGTTTCTAAACTAATAATTAAACTAAAAAATGGACTAGCTAATGAATTTGTGATTTGTCCACCCCTCGTGGACAATGGCGATGTTCTAAACTTTGTTGTCTAGTCACTTGTAAACTGCAGTGCATGCATATAAAAAAAGTATTCTCGTGATATTTTCACATCCCACAACTCAGGTTCAATTCAGAAGCTCCTCTGCAATACGATTTGAGGCAACTCAAGTGCCAAGTGTGCCGTAGATCAAAAAAGACATTCTAACACTCAGGCAAAATGCAGTTACAATCTGAATCTCTGCCTTCAAGCAGCACTCCTTAAAACACAGAAAAAAAGACATTTATTATTACCCGCAGCCACAAGACGCCTTTCTTTTAAACCACTAAAACTTTTATCGGCTTTCATCAAACCAGGAGCTGGAGGTGCACATCAGATCCTGTCTTCCCAGGCAACCAGGCCTGAAAGAGAGGCACAAGCTGTCATGCTCCGCCCTACTTTCATCATTCATCAGCACAGGGAAGGATATGAAAAATAGCACATCTTTAAACGTCGAGAAGGAGAAGAATGTGTTAGTAATACATTTACATAGGCAGAGAGGGGGAGTGCAGGTTAGAAAATTCCTCCCCCGTCTTATAACGCATATTTCACTCCACTCTTACTGATGAATGCTGGCTAAAAGGGAACATTGCCCAGTAATGTACAGATATTCAATAAAGGGCCACTTAATGGGCACAGTCAGGGGAAAGAAACGTAACCCAAAAAGCTTTTTGATGTAAAGACACTAATTCAGTTAACAACATTGATCAACCTGTCATGCTTTCAGTATGGTGCAATGGCTTTTAGCACCATGTGTGGGCATTAATGAAGTTATAAAGTCGCAAAAAAAAAAAAAAACGAGCTTTCATCCCCTGTCCTTGTCAGATCCAATCTTTTTTGGACCAGAAAGAACAATGCCTTATATCTGCATGTAGTACCATAATGGCATTTAATATAAACCCCCGGAATTTGGCCACAAATATGAAGCAGCTGGTGAGCTGCACAGAACATCCACCAGCCATTTTCACACAAGCACTTCTACACAGGAATTAAACGGCAATTAATCGAGGACGGGATTAAGTGTGAGCGCAGAGACGAAACGCCAAGAAGACTGGTGCAGCAATCATTTTCACACTTGTGTTTTTTTGCCCTGAGACTTCGGTACATTTGGGGAAGTGTGAAAACTGTTTCCGAGTCCGGGAGAGGTCCAGAGATCTGATCCCTGGCCCTCTTAAAAAAAAAATATATAAAATATGCTGGTCTGGGACTCGCTTCAGCTGAACCCTGGTGCGAGTCGCATCGGATGCTGAAGCTATCCGCTCTCGACGCTGCATCCCGAGTAATGTGATTGGTTCAACTTGGCACGTTACTTCCCGTGTAAGTTTGGTGATGGTTGTTATGGTCAGCGGAGGAGACAGAACGCCTTATCGATACATAAAACCAGACATTCATAGAAATGAAGCGCTGCAACAAGCAGGTTAAAGTTCATGTATGAACTCTGATGTTGGCTTGACAGAGCCCGCTAGACACGCTAAAAAAGTTAAATGATGTAACAATGTCTTGTTGACACTGATTTTAAAATGTTAAAATGTGTAACATTAAGCATGTAATGGTTAAAAGGCTAATATTTTGTAATATGTAAAGGTTAAAATGTTAAAAATGTTGAAATATGTTTAAAGGTTAAAGCATTAAAATGTTGCTATGATATTCCAGGTGGTTGCTGGAGTGTTGCTAAGTGGTTACTCGGATGCTCCTATGTGGTTTTCAGGCTAACCTAGCTGGTTGCTTGGGTATGGCTAAGTGGTTGCTATGATTCAATTCAATTCAATTCAGTTTTATTTGTATAGCGCTTTTAACAATGGACATTGTCACAGAGCAGCTTTACAGAAATAAATGGATTAACAAAAAATATATTATAAATATTTGAATTTATCACTGTGAATTTATCCCTAATGAGCGAGCCAGTGGCGATGGTGGCAAGGAAAAACTCCCTGAGATGATATGAGGAAGAAACCTTGAGAGGAACCAGGCTCAAAAGGGAACCCATCCTCATCTGGGTGCAACAGATAGTGTGATTAAATAAATAAATCCCTTCTATTATTGTGCGCTATAAGGACAAGTAGTGCAACTGTGCAACCAATAAATTCAGCACCGCAAGAAGTCCTTTTGGTTAAAATCTATCCACTGTCCACTGATGGAGTCCTGAGTACGAAGCTGCTCGTGGCAACCGCAGCCCCAAAGCCACTACAGCAATCGCAGTCCCAAGCCATTA
>CM040985.1:2499538-2557264 GCA_022985145.1 Pangasius djambal | reverse complement strand
ATATTCCAGTTGGTTTCTAGGGTGTTGCTAGCAGGTTGCTATGATAATCCAGTTGGTTGCTAGGGTGCTGCTAGGTGGTTTCTAAGCTAACCCAGCTGGTTGCTAGGGTATTGCTAGGTGGATGCTATGATATTCCAGGTGGTTGTTAGGCTGTTGCTAGATTCCCCATGTACTACATAATGATCAAGTTTCATGTTTGTGAATCCTGCGGTTTGGTCTAATGACTAAAAATAAAAGCACCCCAACCTCATCCCTGTGGACAAATGACCCGATTTGGTGCGTTGCTACGTGGCAACTGTAATTCCGATATTTCCCAAAAACACATGCAACCCATTCCCGTATGGGATCTACGTCTGTGCCGAATTTCGTGTCAAAAATTATGACCAGTGAAAACGGTACACATTTCCCAGTAGAAGAAGGAGCAGTCTCGTGGACAGCTTTTCCAACAGCTTTTAAGTCATTAGCACAGTGAAACAACAACAGGAGGAAAAAGAAATATATATGTTGTTGTTCCTCTGCGGATCATTGATCCGCATATTTGATTTGGCACAGTTTTTACACCGGATGCCCTTCCTTATGCAACCCCCCCCAATTATATCCGGCACTGAGAGCGCACCGTAGCACGCAACCCCAGTGTGGAAACCCGGGCCGCAGCAGTGAGAGCACTGTGGCCTAACCACCAGTCCTCCAGGGAACCAGAAAGAAAAATATACGTTAAAAAAAAAAAAAAGAATGACTATCATTCAGTGATCATTTATGAGCCAATCAGCAGCAGACTTCAAGAAAGTGACTGAAAACACAGGTGATGAACAACTTCAAATGTTTGTAATGTAAAATTTCTCCAATTTCATTGCTCTATGATGATTCACATTTCATTCTTGCTATATTTGGCAACTTAAAAAAAGGAGCCTAGCGACAAACCTAGTGACTTTATGAGCAGGCGTTAGTGATTGTCCTGCACTCGACACGGCTCTTCAGCTCACATCACGGCCGCTGATATACGAGTTGAGAGAGCAGGTTCGCTCGACTCACCATCAGTGTGTGACGCCTGACTGCTTCACTTTTAACGACTACTCGCTGTCACTGCTTCCTTTTGTCTGCGTTCTTGATGGAAATTACAGTATTAACTTTTGTCTGTGGTGCTATAAGAAATAATTTATTTAAGAATTATTTAATTGCTTTATTTTCTATTCTGATAAAACTCTATTGTTTTATTACATTTGAAGTGAAAAGCTTCCATGTGTCCCAATTTGTCATTGCCAACGATCACGATGAATAAATTAATATGCAAATTAGTTTATGACATCACCTAGTGACACCTAGCAACCGGTAATGTCCCAGGTTGAGTGTGAAATTACTATAAAATGTGGGGGAAAAAAAAAGAAGATATGATGATAAAGGAATACTTTTGTCATCATTAAGAAATGAAGTATTAAATTAATTTTGCTTCACTCATTTCAAAATGTGAGTTAATCAGCTGAATTAGAATTACTTAGAAAAAATAAAATAAAAACAACAACAACAACAACAACAACAACAACAACAACAAAAAACAACCATCTGGGTGTAAAGATCTTACCTGAAAAATATCCTCCGAGTTACCAAATGATCAACTGAAGTGCGGTAAACGTGTCAGGAGGTTAACGCATCTCCACTCGCTGCCCATCGTTTCCATGCGGACATCTAGTCATTACAAAAATGAATGCTAATCATGAAACCCTAAAGAAACTGCACAATTTAGTGCTAAATATTTCATACTCAGGATCTTGGGAAAAAATGTAACACATTGTAATAGTATCAGTATAAATAAATAAATAAACAAACAAAAACAAACACCTGACAAGTGAAGCCTCACAAATCATCATCTTCCTTCACTGTCGAGAAATGTGTCCTTTAGGATAGACAGATGATTTTACAATCAAAAAAACGCATTAGGTCTTTGTATTTAATGTCGTAATTCACAATTACGCGCACTTGTGCCGTCCTGCTGCCTCAGAACAAAACAGCTGACTACATCTTCCACAGCAGCAGTAATTTATCAGGAAACTGAGTAAAGTTTTCCTGCAGAGGAGGAAAACAAAGTCAGTTCTAGTAAACAGCCAATCAGAAAGAATCTGGTGCGCAAAACCAAACGAGTAACTATATATTTGTAAGTTAAACAGATTTAGGGCTGGAATACATCTTGATACAACCTCCATATTAAGATATTAACATCATCTAATACCACAGTGCTGTTTAATTTCTCCAGTCTGATTGGTCAGAAGGTGCTGAATAATTTTCTATAATAGCACGGCTCGTACTGTAGTCAAATCACATGTTTATATTAATATAAACACTCGTTCTAACAGGTTATCGTTTCCATAGTAACAGCTAACACAGGGACTTGTACAGCAGATGTGGTGAAGCTTTCTGTAAGGAGATGTTTATTTACCATCCATGGAAGGAGTCTCCAGTGTCAGCGCTTTGTAACACTCAGGGGTGAAGCTGTAATTTCAGGTTTTGTGACACGGGACAGTCTTTGGACAGAAGAGATTATGCTTTACAGTTATTTGCCAACATGACAAGCTGCATTTTATTTATTTATTTATTTATTTTTGTATTATTAACATCAAGGGAGAGAAAACAAAAGAGAGGCTGATGAGGGAATGACTGTTTATAGCTGCTATAATGTTAGACTTGTTTTGTGAACATTCCACAAAATTAACTGTAACCATAAATTGATTTGAAAGGAAAAAAAAGTATACCGTGTCTTTCTTTTAAAAAGAAGAAATTGTTTAGAGATGGCAAATTGCTGTCGTTTAAGAGGTAACACTTCTGGACGTGCCGTTATTGGAGGGAAAAATCAACTCCGAACCGGTAACAGCAACTCCACTTCATCACACCACCCTGTTGTTGATTGTTTTCTTATAGCAGCTCAACACTGCGTGTTTTATTCCTTATATAATACGCTTTCCTAATACTGTGGGTGTCGGCAGGCATCTTTATAACACCACTGTCAGTATAACAAGTAACCGGTGGCCAACATGGCAAAAATATTATACTGTGCTTAAAACTGGAGCTCATATAAAGATGTCATTAAGAAATATCACAATATAGTGCGTGTGCAGTATCACCCACCCAAGGCAGATTTTAATTTATGATGAAAAGCTCAAATGAACTTGTAAATATTTAATTCTGAGGACCTACCGTGATTTAACTTGAGGTTACAAGTTTGCAGCCTGCTCCTCAGTCAAGTTGTACACACCAAACATTTGGAAACTATGAGAGGGAAAATATTTACTAGTTAAGTGTCTTCCAGGTGTTTTAGGTCACTCAAAGCAAATGAACAGTCATACACTGTTTAAAAAATAGGGTCTGAAGTGTATACACAGATGGCATCATCTCTCCCTTGGGCTGTGTGTGTATAAACATAGAGCTCCTGTTGATGATAAACCAGTTTAAACAACTGCAGGTGACTGTGCTTTGAGTAAAAATACCTTGTATTTAATCACTGTCACTTTTTAAAAGTGCTCACACTCGCTTTTGATTTAGGTAGTTAGCTAGCACGCTGGCTAATAACCCAAACAAACACACTAGCTAGCTAGCTAAAAACTTAGCTAATCTACCTGTTACCCAGTGCATCATTTGAGCCGGGGCTGAGCTTTAACTGGTGTCTCATTTCGTCCAAATTCGTTCTCCTTCATCTCTCTGGTTGTCTAACTTCACTCCATTCGACATTTAATTCCCTTCCGAGCCAAACAAGAAAACGTAATTTCACTTCATACTACTCTTTTTTTTTTTTTTTTTTAAATTGGTCAACAAATCTGAACTACCCGCCCCGCAATCTGTGTCTACCGCCGCTCGTCCTATCCATAGTCTGACAGACAGTGCAGAGAGCCAATAGGATTTTTTAAATCCGTAACGCTGTATGGCGAGGACCAACCACAGGACAGAAAAAAGGAGTGGGCGGTGCTTTGTGAGGAGACCGCGAGAGCGCGAGAGGATTGCCATGGTGACCGTGCAAGCGCCGAGAGCAGAGCAGATGAAAATGGCGTTTGAATAGCAGCATCTAGGGCGCGTGCAAAGGGCAGGTGCAATAAAGTGAGCGGTTGTCTTGGTAACCGTAAACGACAGCGCTAACGCTCTAGTGCTAGCTTTGTTTTTTTTTGCTCATAAACTGATTGTTAAAGCATATTTTTGGACCATTTTTCCACTTTTGTTAACTTTGATGAATATTGAACAACATGAAAATGCCTTTAAGTATCACAATATAATATTTTTGCCGTATCGCCCACCCCAAACATTCAATTTTTAAATTCTTTTAAATATACAATACATATCCTTTGACTGGTGTGTTTTCTTTTTATGCTGTATGAACCTCCCTTAACAGTTTTTAAAGGGTGGTATGGTATTCTTAGCCCCTGACCTAATGAACTAGCATGAAGAAAAGGTTTTTAATAATAATTTTAATAAAAGTCTACAAAGCACTTTTGGGTAATGGCTTCTGCTAAATGTTGTAAATGTTGTAAAAAAAAAAAAAATGAATCTGAATATGATGAAAACTTCAAAATAATTTCTTTATCGAGGCAGTCTGTATTATGACAGCTAGCTGTTAGCATTAATTTGTAGCCTATGGTTAGAGTTATTGTCATGTTAGCTAACATTTGGTGGTTAGAATTAGTCATGCTAGCTAACATTTGGTGGTTAGAGTTATTGTCATGCTAGCTAACATTTGGTGGTTAGAGTTATTGTCATGTTAGTTAACATTTGGTGGTTAGAGTTAGTCATGCTAGCTAACATTTGGTGGTTAGGGTTATTGTCATGTTACCTAACATTTGGTGGTTAGAGTTACTGTCATGCTAGCTAACATTTGGTGGTTAGAGTTATTGTCATGTTACCTAACATTTGGTGGTTAGAGTTACTGTCATGCTAGCTAACATTTGGTGGTTAGAGTTATTGTCATGTTAGCTAACATTTGGTGGTTAGAGTTATTGGGTGCGTCTCAAGCTGCCTAGTTCAGTAGTCAGGGCACTGATCAGGGAGTCGGCCATTTTAAGAGCACTGGAATGTTCGCTCCCTAAAAATCCCACAATGCACCGCAAAAACCATGGAGCATCGATGCTCACTATGTTTCCTGACTGGAAATGACGTCATATTTCTGAAGCCTCTTGGCTCGAAAAAATGGCGGACGAACTCTCAGTCAACTCCGTCTACAAATATAAGTAGCTTGTTATTATTGTTGTAGCTCTCAAATGATTACTTATGTTAGTGATTTCTAACTTTATTTGACATTCTATATATGGTTTGTTTGAGTCTAACAACCTTTAAGTGTTTAATGATTTAAAAAAATCCACTAGCTAGCCTACGATCCTGCTTGAAGTACCATGACAGCAAAGTGTGTGATTAAGCTAACAGATTTATATAACATATAATGTCAGAAAGATATCGGTCCTGCCTGTTGTTGATAAATGCCAGTGGTGACATTTTACAGCGCAAATATGTAGTCACGTCACCGGAAATTGACTCATCAGTGTCCCAGTGTGTAGTGAGCCAGGGTCCTTACCAGCACGTGTACACAACCCATGTATATGATATACTGATTCACCACCTAGGGAGTTAGGGAGCTGACTGAGACACACCAATTGTCATGCTAGCTAACATTTGAGCGATTAGGAACAAAGCTGTTACTAACTAAAATCTTTTGTTGTACCTTTACTTTCATCCTTTAAGAATAATGTTAAGTAAGCATTTATACTTTTCTACTTTAACTTGAGTGAAGAATTTAGCTTCAACTTTTACCAGAGGTTTTATTTATAGATGACTTGCAC
Organism: Pangasius djambal; assembly: GCA_022985145.1. Taxonomy (NCBI): domain Eukaryota; kingdom Metazoa; phylum Chordata; class Actinopteri; order Siluriformes; family Pangasiidae; genus Pangasius; species Pangasius djambal. Next base: position 2,551,457 of record CM040985.1, on the reverse strand, counting down.
TTTTACTTGAGTAAAGTAAATAAAGAGATTGGGGTACTTTTACCACTTTTTGCTAAATGAAAATACAAAAGCAGCTTCATGCACCGAGTACTGTTTTACAACATCAGGTTTTTCAACACCCTGTATTGACATTTTTAGTTAAACCCCAAGAAACAGCTTCAAGTTAAATTTAAACTATATAATTACAAAATCTAAGTAAGAAATAGGTATAAGTGAACTGAGAAATGTTTGTGATTTAAAAAAAAAAATAAAGAATTCATGGGTTCTTGTTCAAAGCCGAGTACAAGTTTACCAGACAAACACGTTCACTCTCTCCTGTAGTATGTGAGTGTTGAAGGTGAAACAAGGCCATCGTTTTAATCAGAAGATTACGCTGTTCCGAGGCTTGCTAAGATTTATCAGAGCGGTGAAAGTGCATGGCCATGCAGGCCCAAGTGACTCACAAGCAAACCACAACTTGGCAATGTCTTTGTTACAAACCCAGATTATTAAAAAGATATCCCATGGCAACTCATTATACCATGAGCTTGGGCTATTCCTCCTCAGGCCCTTTAATTAAATCGGAATTATTCGTAAAATAAAAAAAAAAAAATCAACTGCGATGTGACTGCCAGCTAGTCCGTCATTGTGCCAGCAGGCAGGTGCCTTATCTCAGTCATTTGTCCATCCACCCCCTCCATCACCACCACGCTTCACTTCTTTCTAGGCCTCTCTTTTCCATCTTTGTCCTCCACTACCTCCCTCTTTTCTGCTTTGCCTGGTTTAACATTTAAACGCCAGTAGTAAGGTCAGTTCACATATGGTTGGATTTTGCCATTCGTCTTATAACGTTTTGTTTAGAGTTGGCAATGGTGGCTTGCATAAGTATTCACTCCTCTTGAATTTATCCACATTTTGTACTGTTACAACCTGGAATGGAAATGCAATTAATTGTAATTATACATCATGAATCTACACAAAATAGCCCGTAATATAGTTTGGTTGACTAATTCCCTCTTTAGAGTCACAGTTGTGCCATATTCTTTCCATTTTTTTAAATAATAGATTTAATTGTGCTTTAAGTGATGTTCAATGTTTGTTTTTTTTCCCCAAACTTTGTCCTGTTGCTCATTTTGGTATCTCGCTGGTTTGTTTAGGTATGTTCTCTATCAAACCTGTTGCAGCAGAAATTATTTAGGCATTTCATGGTAACAGGGGGTGAATACTTATGCAATTACAAATTTTGCAACACAGATTTTGCAGATTATATTGCTTTTTTCCTCCCATTTGAATATTATGCCATATGAAATATAACCTAATTAAGCCCATTTCAGTTCCAGGTCATAACACTACAAAATGTGGAAGTTTAAGGGGGTGAACACATCTGCAAACCACTGTAATCTTTTGTGAAAACTTTTGTATGTATTGCACATATGAACACAGCCCACACTTTATCATCTCTCTTACAATCAAGAAAATTGATGAGCTTTTGATTTCTTTTCCATTCTATAAATACAATAGCAGACAGGACTTGTTCGTTACTTGACTGATGTTATGATGCTTTCAGCATAATAAGATCTAATTCCACGCAAATGTAAGGAAACAATGGAAGTGAGTGAATTGCAATACGAACAGGGACAATAACATGGACAAGGCTAGAAAGCACAATTACAGCGTGAGTAAAGCCGTGTCTGTCAGCACTAATTATGTGCACTCTTAATGGCGCTGTTTAGGAAAATAGCCTGTAGCTGACAGAAACCATCGCGGACTGAGGAGTTAAGCTGGATCTTGTCAACGGGAATCTTTTTTTCATTAGCCACAACAAAAGGCAAACAGTCAGACGCCTTTGTTGTGTAGAATATTTTCGTCTTCTTCATGGTCTTTTGTCTTATTGAAAGATGAAAATTGTTACATGTGGAGACACTGAAAGTAACATCAGGACTTTTTTTTTTTAATGACTTATGGCTTTCTTTTTTTTCTATGTAAAGATCTTTATCTCTGTACAACAATTGTTCAAACAAGCAACAGACAAGAAAACCATTGTAGCATGAGTTTTTCAAAATGTCACAAAGAGCAAGACATGCTACGTTGACTAGCACACTCGTATAAAAGGCTAGACATTGTCAGTTAGCACAATTAAATTGTTGTGCTGGTTCCTCATAAACGATTCTCTATAATTAATGTTCTATACAGTGAAAAGAAGCTTCAACATTGTTAATGAGCGCTTTCAGGAGAAGGTTGCGAACCTACTGATGTATACACCATAAAGAGCTTAGATCAAAGCTTGTAGAAATGACCATAATGGCAGCTGACGTTATTTACTGCATTAGTTAGCATTAACAAACGCAATTCACTTTATACCATGTTGCTGCTGAAGTCTCGAATCTGATGGGTCATAAGGTGTTGATTAATTTTCGATAGGAGCAGCTCTGATGGGTTTAAATTAATAATAATAATAATAATAATAAACTTTATTTTATATAGTGCCTTTTAAAGTAGCTTCTCAAGGTGCTTTACATAAAAAAACACAATCATGTATAAATAAAAACCATAAAAATAAGCATGCATATCAACCTAAAAAAGTATGTTTTAAGATAAGATTTAAAAATACCAAATGTCTGTGCGTGTCTGATATCAACTGGAAGTGAATTCCTTAGTTTAGGAGCATAAGAAGAGAAAGCTCTATCACACATGGAGTGTAAACAAGTCTGAGGGACAACTAAAAGACCAGACTGAGAAGAGTGAAGGTTATGTTTTGGGGTGTAAAATCGACTCGAAACCTGAGGGGAAGCCAATATAAAGATTCTAAAATAGTAGTAATATGTTATTATCACTTATTATCACTTGTTAATATCACTTGTTACCAATATGGTACCGTTTCTATCGTAACAGATCATTCAAAGGTTCACATAATCAAAGTGTAATAATAAACAAAGTATTATTTAACAACAAACACATTATTTAACAAAGAAAATGGATGTTTAGATGAAACAGATGTTTAGTTAACATGTAAGTAAGGAGTCTCCAGTGTCAGTGCTTTGTAGCAGTCAGTAATATTCTACAGGTTGTCAGGACAGAGGAGTTTATGCTTTGTGACTGACAAGGAACGAACTTGTTTCATGGACAACAACTAACAAGTAACTATAAATGGATATAAATTACTACGTCATTCTTCAATAAATAATAAACTGTAAACATGGGCAAATTGCTGTCGAGGAATAAATCATTTCGGGACATGCTGCTATAGGAAAATAATCAACTTTGGGGTGGTAACAGTAACTCTGCTTCATCACACCACCATGTTGTTGATTATTTTCCTATAGCAGAACACCCCCCCAAGGGTTAACAAAATAATTAACCCTTGTATTAACTGTTTGTTTTTAATGATAAAAATGAACCAGATCAGCTAAACAATGAGCATTAATGAGTGTTTATTCCATAAGTAACAATAACTCCACAAAGGAACTAAAGCCTTGATTAATACCTTTGTAGTGTTTAACTGACAGACTTCATAATTGCGAGTGAATGGAGGGTTAACAACAGGTCAGTTCAGCTGATTATCAGCATTAAGTTACATGCTGTAATTTAATTAGTGCTCATTTACATGCACTTATTTTCAGTCATGGATGAGTAAAAACATTACCGTGAGTGTCTTTAGTTAACATTTAAACAGATATCACTGAATACAGTGCGTCTTAATATACTATGCTCCTTTGTTAGTTGGTTACAGTTACAATTGATTAATAACAAAATTTATTATTTGATAAAGCAAAAATAATGCCATACATTATGTTCGTTAAGATTTAGAGGTTTCCACTTGGTGTTTGTGTTTGTATATAGTTTGAGAATTATGACGCAGGAAGAAAGACCCATTGCTAATTAGAGAGAACATAAACCCTGTTCATTCCACTAATCTGGGACCTGTAATAAATAGATAAAATGCTCAAAACATGACGCAGACCATCCTCAGCTTTGTATGACTTCGATCGATTGCACTTGCCTTTTCATTATTTCACATTGTCATCCATAACAGTATGATCAATTATGAATATCTTGAATCAAAGTCAGAGTAACAAGAACAAAAAACAAAGCCAAATTCAAGCTTATTTGAATCAAGGATGCTCAAGGATGCTCTATGTGCTACAGAGCACTCTGCTTTCAAGGTCAAAAATCGGCTCTCCCAACAGAGTCTGTGTGAATGAATGGGCCCTTTTCCGCAGCCTTTTTTTTCCCTGAGTGAAGGAGAGCATAGGAAATATGTGGAAAGAAGGAGAGAAGAGGTGGCAGGAGTGAATTATCAATCTGCTTTACATTTGAAGGTAATTAGAATTCTTCATTTCTTTTGTGCGGACCAGGGCAGAAAGACGCTAGGCGCTTTGGGGTGACAGGTTAATTGAGGAATAATACCCTTCAGAATGATGGATTTTGGTGACTTGAGATGTCAGAATCCATTATGGGGAATTTAAATTTGCAATTAAAGTAGGAGGTGGGGTGCAAGATTCCCTTCATTTTAATTTTTCCTGCTCGTAACAGGCCATATCCCCCTCCCCCCCCAAGCCTAACTCACATTATTAATGCTGTGCATTAAATGTCCTGGGTGCTATTCACTGTTTTTTTCATGTTTAGTGGGAAAGTAAGGTTTGATTAATATTCTAACATGTAAGTACAACAGGAACAGTGTATATTGAAAGCGGAAATTTCGCACACATTTTACATATGTGTGATTATGTAAATAATATGTGACGACATGTGAAAAGGAATTCTAGTCAGGGGTTGTGGTGAATCCCGGAATCTATCCCAGGATCACTAGAAGGGAATACACCCTGGATGGGGCACCAATCCATCACAAAGCACTATGCACATACACTCAGCCTTATGGACAATTTAGAGTCACTAGTCTACTGACTGGCATATTTTTGGGGAGGTGGAGAACCGGAGAACTCGGGGGAGACCCATACGGACACAGGGAGAACTTGCGGAACTCCACATAGACAATAACCTGAGATCAGGATTGAACCGGTAACCCTGGAGGTGTGAGGTGGGAATGCTACCTGCTGAGAAGAAATCTGTAAGAAAATCACATCATAAAAGTGAAACCAGATGCCCTACATGTGAAAATAAAAACACATGCACTACATGTGAAGAGTGTGTAAAAACCACATAAAGTTCAAGTAATTATTCACATTTGACTCTGAATACAAGGACTGTTTTTTATGCTTCAGGTTTTCAACCCTGTATTTTCCTGACTCCTCTTTTTACGACTCCTCTGAACTGAACTCTGACCCCGGCAGGACGGCTGTAGGGTTGGAGGTGTGAGAGAGGTCGCAGGCAGCAGAGGCCAGTCATGTCCCGCAGACAGAAAGGTGACTTATGGGAAACTGGATCTCTGTCAGACGCTCACCTGTTTTCATAGCTCATCCTGTGCTTAATGTTGAGCCCTCAGAACAAGTGGCCGATGTCAACACTTGTGTCCATAAATTCCATTTATAAAACAGCGCCTCGTTTGACTGTTTGAAAGGCTAATCTCTTATGCGGCCGTATTTTTAGACGTTGCTATTTCACTCATGTGAATGACGTGATTGACTTGTAACCTTAACGCACGGCGCTGGTTTACAACTCAATCGTATAATTTATTCTCAGCCTGCTGCAAATTGCATGAGGAACATGTCATGCAGTATTTTCAGCCTAACATTAATGTGCATTCCGGGGTGGTTGCTGAGCATTACAACAAGCCTGGAAGTTGAATATCAAAACAAATGTCATGTATAAGATGAAATGCACAAGAAAAAACCTGTTACTGCAACACTATGAAATAAATAGATGCTGAATCTACAAAAATCTGGTTTATATCTACCAGAATTTATTCTCAAGACATCAACCACTAATCGTACGTTTTCATTTCAATTCAAAATTGATCCTATTTAAACCACAGCACTTTTGAATTCTCAATTCTGATTGGCCAGAATTTTTCTATAACAGCAGCTCTGACAGTAGTGCAGCTGCAAAACAACTAACACAGGAACTTGTATGATTGTGGATGTGCCACAGTACAAAAAAAAAAAAATGTGTGTAATTGTTGGTATGGTGAAGTTTTCTGTGAGGAGATGTTTATTTAACATGTAAGGAAGGAGTATCCAGCGTCAGCGCTTTGTAACAGACAAAGCTGTAATGAAGTTTTCCAACATCGTCAGAACAGAGACATTTAAGCTTTAAGGTTTCTCTTTTTTCTGTCTTATTAATTTCAAAGAGAGAGAAAATAAAGAGGCTGGTGAGCGAACGGCTGTTTATAGCTGCTATAATATAAGTGATAACTTGTTCCCTGGATGGTGCACCTACATTAAATGTAACTATTAATAAATAAAAAGTACAATGTATCATTATTTAATAAATAATTAAATGCAACCATTGGAAAATGACTGTGGAATAAGAAGAATAATACTCTTTATATAATACTGTGATGTTATAGAAAAATGTTCGACTTTGGGAGAGATGAAACTCCACTTCATCACACCATGTTGTGTTTTATTCCTCACATATCTGATATACTGGAGCTCCACATGTGGCCATGGAAGAAATGAATGCACTTGACCAACATTTAGGAGCAGCGTCTCTTCATAACAGTGTTTCCAGAACGGAAAATGTAGATGCAATACCCAGTTTCTACTCCATTTAATTGAGCTGAGTGAGGAAAAATCCTGAACGTGAACACCCTGAAACATAAGCGAGCAGAAAAAAAAAGGAGCAGGTCAATCCCGCATGCCTACTCTTCAAGAAGGCAATCTGTGCTAACACAAATGCCTCCATCAGCGACTATATAACCAAGTCAAGGTGACGAATGGCAGACAAGTGCTTCTCAAATATTCAGGTTGCACAGACGGGGGTGGTGATGGTGGTTGTAGGGGTGGGGGGATATAGGGAGTGGGGATACATACAGTTATCTTCATGTGTGTGTGTGTGTGTGTGAATGATAATAAGAGTGTTTTTGCAGTTGCTACCTGCATATAACAATGAACTGGGGCTATAAAATGCATATTTTATTTCATACCCAGCCATGCATTCAGTGCATTGAGCATTCAGGGGAAAAAAAAAACCCTTCCACCCCATTCTGTTCAGTCAGACAGCTGGAAACAGAATTCATCCGATTTGTTCAGCTGCTTTTCCTCTCTCACCTCACTCCCCCTCCCTCATTCCCCTCCATCATCCCCCCCTCTCTCTCAGTGTCGTAATAGGACCTGCAGGAATCATTCAAAGGCTGGATATAATTTACCGCTCATCGTGCACAATGCACCCACACCCAATCGCACAAGGTGCCCTGCGGATGAACTAATCATACTTGAAATATTATTTCTGCTTCGTATTTCTCCATTTCGTGAACAGCCTCAGTTTTATGGAGCAATAGATTTAATCCCTGTCTGTGCATGTGTGTGTGTGTGTGTGTGTTTGTGTGTGTGTGTGTGTGTAATAGTGCAGATGAGCTGTCAGGGACGACGTTGCATGTTTATTACTTACATTTGGCTATGTTGTGACAGGGACCTTCGTCCTCCTCGCTAATTTCCTTTCTTTCTTTTTTTTTTCACAGCACCTTCACAACACCTTTAATCTCCCCAGAGAATCCTTTCTACGTGCAAATGAAAGTGTTGGCTACAGATTAGGCGACAGAACATTCCTGTTATGAAACCAAGGCCCGCAGTTGATAACGCACAAATCCGCTGAGCTTCTCTTCTCTTCCCACATGTGCTCACACCATTAAGCTTCCAGGATGAGCAGCAAAGCTCTTGTTAAAGCAAGCAACTGTGCTTTAACGTGCATAAAACCACCGTAGGGAGCTGACCACTGGAATTAACTTGTTTTTTTTTTTTAAAAAGAAAGAAATTCAAGCATATATGAGACATATACTCATAGTAGACACATTATTATTTGTGTAACTGCACCACCTTCTATAAAATCTTCATTACTTCAGTTTTTTTATCTTATAGCACTTTTAACAGTAGATATTGTCACGAAGCAGCTTTATGAAAATCCAGATATAGTTTTAGTTCCCTAATGAGCAAGGCAGAGGCGACAGTGGGACGACATGAGGAAGAAACCTTGACTCAATCTGGAACATCTCCTCTTCTGGGTGACACCAGACGGAGGGATTATAAATCATTACATTTTACAGGTGTAGAAGAGCGACAAAAATTGTTACTGAATGTCTGAAAGTGAAAGGATGTCAGGATGAGCAGATTAAGAGCCTTGGACTAAGTACAGGATATTCATTATGATTACAGCAGTAGTTCTTAAGCACAAGAAGTACTTCATTAAAGGTGGCATTCATGTTTTGGTCCTGTTGCCCTGTTTACTGCAATCAGCTGTGTTTCCATAGACAGAAAAACAGAGAGAGAGAGAGAGAGAGAGAGAGAGAGAGAGAGAGAGAGACAAGCAGCTGGCACCGAGACAGATTGTGTGCCAGCACCGTTTGTGGGAAAGTGACAGAGATTTGTATGTAATGCTATTGATCAGGCACCACCCCCATTGATCTCCGGAGAGACAGCGGTGGTCTGGATTAAGAAGAAAGTCTTTTAAACCTGTATGGGGCATTACATCATCAAAGCACTCCCGGGGCCTCATTGGCCAAACATGGTAAATGGATTTGGAGTTAGAAGAGAAGGAGGAGGTAGAAGAGAAGGAGGCATAGGAGTGGGGAGGGGGAATTGACTCGATTACAGGAACATCATTTGGAGAAGTATAAATCAAGCTTTATTGTTTTGATTCCGTCTGAACGCCGACTCCGGCTCCCTCCGAATGACGCCCACACCTCCACTTCCTCCTCGCAATATCTCTCCGTTTTCTGTTTTCTTTTAGAAGTGAAAGGTTCCCCACTGCAAAGCTGAGTTGTTGTTTTTGAAAATAATTGGTTTAACTGTGGCTCCCGCCTCCTCCGATGGGGAGAGAGAAGCTATGTAAGCATTCTCCTGGGCCCTACTCTTCGATTGCACTGAACATAACTTACTGTGTGTTTGGATTGCACTCCATATTGCATAATACTGAGCTATTGTTTCCTCTGCAGACTCCTTAATGCTACACCAATGTCAAGTTATGCTGCTGCTTGCATAATAATGGCGATCTGGTTTCTGGAATAACGTTCATTATGCTTTGGGTTTTATTGACATAAACCACATTCTTCCTTTGTGTTAGGAAACAGTACCCCCTTGAACTTTTCCACATTTTGTAGAAGGGATGCATTGATACCATTTTTTACAGACAGAGTATATGTTTTTTCAGTACTTGTAAATACGGAAATGAGTACTCTACTTAGTATTAATCAATCAGGGATGTCACAGAACATTTTATTTATCTGTCTTTATGTTTCCCTGGTTTAAAAAAACAGCTATGAAAAGCGTACATATGCATGTCCACTCACTTATATTATTACGCTCGTCTTTATAATGTTAGCTAGTTAATTTCAAATGCAGTGCATTAGCTAGCTACATTAGTTAGCTGGGATAGAGTAGGGTTGCTGTGGAGAGCAGGTTTTGCTCCACGTCGGAAAAGTGCTCCTGTACAGCTGTAAGAAAAGCACGTTTTTGTTTTCATTGCTTCCGAGTCCGTCGTTTTCAATAGCCGATAGCAGCTGATCGTCAAGACCAAAATACTGGGTAAGAGCTGTTACTTTCACTCACCTAGCATCATGGTGAGTTTTATGTTTAAGATGTTTTACCAGGTTGGGAGGCATGGTGGCTTAGTGGTTAGCATATTTGCCTCGCAGCTCCAGGGTTGGGGTTTTGATTCCCACCTCTACCCTGTGTGTGTGTGGAGTTTGCATGCGTTATTGGCTGAGTAGCACTTCCAAATTGTCCGTAGTGTGTCCAGTTGTGCCGTATGATGGGTTAGAACCCCCTCCAGCATGTCCCCCACCTTGTCCCCTGAGTTCCCTGGGATATGCTCCCCCATGACCCTGTGTAGGATAAGGTACGGAAAATGGATGGATGTTTTTATAAGGTTACTTATATTGTAGGAAGACTCTCTGTAGTCCCTCATATTGATATTTTCAAAGAGCACAGTTTGCAAGCTGCTTTGATTGCCATCATTCATCATGAAATACATCAGATAGCAGTCATTTCACATTGCCTGTTCATTCACACAACAACATGTACTAGGTTTTACGTAACATATTATCACCTGGTGTAGGATGTCGGTATTGGAGTACGAGTAAATGAGCCCAGTATCAGGCTGATACTGATACCATTATCTGTACTGACACATCCCTATTTTGTAGTGTTACCACCTGGAATCAGAATGGACATACTTTGGATCTTTACACAATATGTCTAACATTTAAACATGCAGACATTAATTAAACAAAAAAGCAGATATTTGTTGACCCATATCTTTGGCAGTATGGGGATGTTGAAAGTTATCTACAACTCAGAATTGATGATGATGCTGTTAGTTTAGGCATGAATACTTGTGCAATAACAAATTGTCCATTTTCTATTTGTTAATAATTTTGCAAACAATATTGGCTTTTCTCCCACTTCGATATTGTGGAATATTGTGTGCAGATCCATGCTTTATAATCCCATGTAATCCATTTCTGTTCCCAGATACAACACTACAAGGGGAGTGAATACTTATGCAAGCCACTACAGGCCACTGTAGTCAGCTGTCTATCCTGGACAGAAAACTCATGCGGGAGAAGACATTATGGAGTTACGGTGTGTCGAAACCTTTACACATACACTTCAATCTCAGGCTGTTTGTATTTAGTGTTCCTTTGGTAGCCAGGTATTGACTCGGACTACAATCCAGACAGAGATTGAAAGCACAAGAGAGAGAGAGAGAGAGAGAGAGAGGAGAAAGAGGGGAAAAGGAGAGAAGAGACAGAAGGTAGCTCTCAGCTGTTCACTTGTACTTAAGAAGTGCATTTACTTTCCATTGATTTCCAATGCTTTAGTCAATTTCCTGTCACTTTTCATTGCAAGTACATGGGATCTCAGTTTAGCTGCTTATAAGAAAACAGGGAAAGTCCTGAGGGCCTGCTATTTCAGTCAGTTCACAAAAAAATCCATCCTGTACGGAGGTACAGTGGCGCTTGTTGGATTAATTATACTTCCTTAACAAGCTGGCGTGATTTTCTCTGTTACTTTCATACTCTCAGAACCTCAGCAAACATTTCTCCTGAACTTTTGTTGTCCAGCTTGATATAAAAAACAAAAACAAAAAACAAACAAACAAAATAAAACAAGTGAGTGAGACATCCATGCTGGATAGTGAAATGGAAAAGCATCTGAAGAAACTTCTTTGGTTTATAGTACAGTATGCTTTCTATGCATTACTTTTTGGTTTCTTTGTAGTTAATGATCATCCAGTTTAGGTCCATGCTCATGTATATACCAATTATACATTATATATTATTTTTTTCTACATTAGATGACTAAATCAAGCAGCAGTTCACGGCAATGAATACAAAGTATCTTCAGTTAGGTAAGAAATAAAAAACTCCATGTCATGAAGTTATAGGAAAATAATCAACAACGTGACAGTGTGATGGTAGTGTGATGAAATGCTGTTGTGGAGCTGTTAACTCTTCATTCCTATAACAGCATGTCCTGAAGTGTTTTATTCCTTTTATACCACAGCAATTTGCCAATGCAACGTCTCATATTTCTGTTTATTAAAGAATGACACATAGTACTTTTTTAATCCATTTATAGTAACATTTAATGTTGTGGAATGTACAGAAAACAAGTTAGTTCCTGTTCTCACTTACGTTATAGCAGTTATAAACAGTAGTTCCTCTGTTTTACACTCTTTGGATTTTAATAAGACAAAAAAAAAAATGAAAAAAGTAAGCTAGTGATGTTACAAAGGAACCACAAAGCATAAACTCCTCTGTACTGAACACTTTATCATGTCAAAAAATGTAAAGATACCATGTTACCAGAACAGAGAATTTGTCAGCTGTATCAAATAGCTCCAAATGTACCTGTATACATGAAGACAAGGTTTCATATCATCAATTTTTTTTTTTTTTTTTAGTTACGCTTAGATTATGAATGCTTACAGATTCTCCAAACACTCTGTCATGTTGCATCTTCAGCGATTTGCATGTTTTATAGTTTGCTCTGGATGTGGGGTGGACTATATGACAAAAATATCATATCATGATACTTGAAGACATTTCACAGTACACAATATGTATCACAATATAAAGGTTAAAGATTCAATAGATGACATGATATCTCAGAAGAGTGTACTGTGACAATTTATCATGATATTAGTATTATATCATCAGATTGCTCTGGATATGTGGGTCTGTTAAATGACTAAATGTAACTGTAATGTAAGGATAATACACTTTAAAAAGCTTTGTTAATGGGCATAGCATTGTGCTTTACTATAAACTATAAACTATAAACTATAGAAGAGTGGGACAGTTGGTGTCTTATTATTAAAAATTCATTTTAATCACTCGTGGTTATGTGTAGCTCTTAATGTTTCTCACATGTTCGCTTTTTTTTCAAATGCATCTCCTCACTCCTGTTGTCTGGGGCTGAAAGTGAAGCGGCATTCCTTCCTGTCTTCTCTCAGAACATAATCTCCTCCTCACACCGAACATTAATCCTTCCTTATTTCTCTCTCTCTCTTTCTGTGTTCTCCTTTATTACTTCCAGGTGTGAAAGCCCGGCTTCGCTCGCAGGCAGATGTGTGCGACCGAAAAAAAAAAAAAAAAGATAGATAGAAAGAAAGAAGAAAAAAGAAATAACCTTTGTTTGGCTTTGTGCCGTTTTTCAGAAGGAAACATTCGTTCTCAGAGGAGATGAGAAAAGTTGGAGAGAGAGGTGAGGAGGAGGGGTGTGTAAGAATTGTGCGAATGGGTTTTTAGGGAGACAAATGCATGGACAGAGAAGAAAGATTGTCTTTTACAGGATGAACTGTCCTCTGGCTATGACCGCTAAGACATATGTTAGTGTTGGACAGGACATCTGTGAAGCAGTTCCATGTGAATGTATGAATATGGAGTAAATTCTTCTTACAAGGCCACAAATTTGATTATGTTGGGTCATTTTTTGGCAAGTTGTTGATCTTATTTATTGGCTTTGGCCAGCTTGTGTTTATTGTGCTACGGATTAAAGTCTAGTTTAGTTAAGAGATGAAAGGAAAAAAGAGAGAGAGGCCGTCATAAGGAAGAACATGTGTGTGTGTGTGTGTGTGTGTGTGTGTGTGTGTGTGTGTGTGTGTGTGAAGAGAGAGAAAGCAGCAGTGAGGAAGTTGTGATGACAGAATAAGAGGAAACTCCACAGAGAGCATTTGAATGGAAGGTTCCAGAGCGGATGGCGGTCCTCTGCTTGGCGTTATGAGTTTGATGACTTGTCTGTGATCACTCCCCGTACACTCCTGTTTTTACAGCCATTTCAGCACCAGCAGGGCTGCCCATAATTCACCTTCATTTCTCCCTAATTCCTTCCACAGACAGCGTAAGAAGCCACCGTTCTACTCTAGATTCACAGATTCACTGAGTTGTTCGTTTGGTGGTTTATCCGGCAAACGCTAGAGAAGCTCAACAGGTCAAGTTTGAATAATTAGACACCGGCTTGCAAATTACACACTAACATATCTCGCAAATGCAGCGCCACTTCAACCGCAATTTGTTAATGTCACTTACAAAAGCAACCTGAATGAACATGAGATGTATCCGCTTGAAAGGTTTGCTGTCAAGTAACAGTGAAGTCTGCTGTAAATTGTTGACGTTTATTTAACATTTTTGGAAGGAGTCTCCAGTGTCAGCACTTTGTAAAAAGTCAGAGGTAAAGCAGAAACAAGGGGTTTATGCTTTGCGGTCTCAGCTGCATTTTTTTGCGTTATTAACTTCAAGAGAAAGGAAAATAGAGAGGCTGGTGAGGGAAAGAATGTTTATAGCATCTGTAACATAAATGAGAACAGGAGCCAAGTTGTTTAACTATAAATGGATAGAAATTTTGATGCGTCATTCTTTAAGAAATGAAAAATTCTAAATGCCAAATTGCTATGGTAAAAGAGAAATAAAACACTCATCCAGGGTGTGCTGTTTTTGGAAAATAATCAACTTTTGGGTGGTAACAGTAACTCCACTTCCTCACACCACCCCCACTGTCGCTATAACAGCATGTCCACAAGTGTTTTATTCCTTACATAGTACTATACACACTGTGTGTTAACATGTTTTGTTAAAACTCTTAGAAATGGGTTCACGTTAAATAAATGCTTAATACTAGAACAAGAAATAGTTAGCAGTGAACTGTGAAATGTTTGTGAGCGGAAATGTTTATTTATTGGCAAAATCTAGAAAAGGCTGATCCTGATCACTCTAATGAGACTGCACAGTTGATACTAACACTGTCTACTCTCATCTGAAAGACAAATCTCGACTTACAGTAACTTTAAGTGCACGCATTTAGAGTCTCATTACAATCTGAGAGTGGATGAGCCCTTAAATAGCAAGATTAGGTATTTGATGTTTAATATTCATCCTTATTTAATGGGCAATAGTGGGTAAACTATAATAAAACATACAAAAAACTTCCATGTGTTCAAAAACCTAGCAGCGTAATATATGCAGATAATACATACTCATATGTACATTTCAAAACATGTCTTATAATTTCACTGAAAATCCTTCCTCTGTTCTGGTATTTATCTTTTCTTTTTATTTGTATTATCTCCTTATTTTTGAAAATCTTGCTAAAACTGTATGTCTCCCTTAATATGATGTTTCCCTTATAAGCAACTTTATGTGGCAACACAGAAGTAAGCGTGGAACGATGTCATAATTATGTGTGTTATTTTATATCTAATTTCATGTAAGATGGACAGGCTTCAGATGCAAAAAGTGAAATACGCTTGAGTGTGGACTATCAGGCTGAGAGAAAAATGACACAGAGTGCTAAAGGAGGAATGCAATTATTATAAGACATGTGGACTCCATCTTCCAATCTACAGATTCAACTTCAATTTCTGAAAGGTTGGAAAGAGGCGAGGAAGATAGAGGCTCTCCCCCCAGTACGTGCACACGCACACACACACACACACACACACACACACACACACACACACACACACACACACTGATCTCTGCTTGTATGTGGAAATGGAACAGGCTGATTAATCTCCAACCAAATATTTTAAATGCTGAGTGTGTTGTAAGAGGTGTTTCTGTATGCATGCACAGGGAGGGGAATATCTCCACACACACACACATATACCACTGTCCCTCATGTAGACTGGAATGACATTAGATGCCAGCGCTTGTTTGTGCTCTAATGACAACTAACAGGGGACTGTGGTCTCCATGGCAACAGCCCGGGCTCAATACATCATACCTCGTTACAGTAGTCAAGCGGGGACGTTTGGTCAAAAATTAATATGTCTAGGGAGGACGGAAAGGGAGGGGAGTTGTAGTAGGCGGGGAACAGGGTGAGGGGGGCATTGAGGAATTGCCCCACATTTACTATATGGAGCATTCAAAAAAGGTGGCCTTATTAATTTTAGACCACAACTGCACACCCAAGTGGAATTAATGTGCAATGACCTTGGGTTGATTGTCCTATCTGTGCGTGTGTATGTGTGTGTGTGCATGTGTGTGTGTGTGCGTGTGCGTGTATTCATGTGGGAGCCTGCAAACACACTCCCTATGGATGTGAATCATGGACATGCTGAGGGAGTGACCCAGAACTGCTTGTTAGCCAACAACGTCGCTGCTAAAGAAGCTCCAAAATAACCAGACATCCTCACACCACAGGATCGATTCAGAAAAGGAAAAAACATCTCCTGTCCCGTGCTAAACACACCTACACCGAGTCGGAATCTATGCAAGAGGCAATTTTCTTGTTACGAGATTATCATCAGATACGAGATTAGTTTTTGCTGAGCATTTGTCTTTTTAGAAAGAGGAACCTTTTTTTCCGTAATATTATTCGTTTCGGGTCACCTCACCCTACTGAATTTCACTGAAATGCAAAATCTCAGGAACGCTAATGACTTTCAAATTTGATTGACTTTTAATAAACTTGTATATTCGTGAGTCAGAGACGTGGGGTGCTCTTAAAAAGAAGACGCATTGCCTCTAAGGTGCAATAAAGCACTGCAAAAAATAAATGAATAAATAAATAAATAAAAAATAAGAAGGTTGCTCTGATTATGAAGTCGTTATTTGCAGAAACACATCCTGTGTTTATGCATGCACAGATCCACACTATCATTATGAGGTGTCTTGCATAAATATGCCATAACATGTCTACGCTTATTGATGTAGGGAAATAATGTGTTAAAAATATTGTTTACGCTTGTGAAAGAGAATACGGCACTTCTGCACTGTGACGGGAGACAGGAATGGGGAAATATAGGGCAACATACACACACACACACACACACACACACACACACACACACATTTGTCTTACTATGCGCTCGACACCTTGTTTACAGTCTAAATTTGCTACTGTGCACATGTTTATATTACTGTTTGTATTCCTTGTAACTACAGTATAGGTGCAATATACACCTTAGTAGTAACACCTATACACCTGAACATCCAGTTATCCAATCAGCCAATCACGTGGCAGAAGTGCAATGTAAAAAAATCATGCAGATACAGGTCAAGAGCTTAAAGTTCACATCAAACATCAATATGGGGGAAATGTGGTATCAGTGACTTTGACCCTGGCATGGTTGTTGGTGCTAGATGGACTGGTTTGTGTATTTCAGAAGCTGCTGATCTCCTGGGAGTTTCACACATAACAGGAGTCTAGAGTTTACACAGAATGGTGCAAAAAACAAACAAAAAACATCCAGTGGGTGCAAATGCCTTTTTGATAAGAGAGGTCAGAGAAGAATCGCCAGACTGTTTCAAGCTGGCAGGAAGTCTATAATATCTCCAATATGCACGCTTTATAACTGTGGTAAGCAAAAACTGGACAGATGAAGACTAGAAAAAGACCAGGTGATGTCTGGGTCCAGTTTCAATGATCCTCCGTCCACTGTACCCTCAGATTTCTGTTCTTGAGTGACAGGAGTGGAACCCAAAGTGTGTTTGTGTGTGTGTGTTTTGCTGTTATAGCCCATTCACATTAAGGTTTGACACATTGTGCTTTCTGAGGTGCTTTTCTGCTCACCACGGGTGTAAAGAATGGTTGTTTGAGATACTGTAGCCTTCCTGTCAGCTCAAACCAGTCCGGCTATTCTCCTCTCGTTTCTCTTTTTATGTATAAAAATACTTACTGTATGTTTATTCTATAAATATTTAACATTGTTTATTCTATAAATATTTAACACGTTAAGTAGATGTACTTAATCTTTAAAAAATATTTGCAGTGTTAAATATTTATATGATAAATTATTTTATTCATATTATAATAAATAATAAAAATATATTATATTTCTAAATAAAAATTCATTTTTGTAGACATCAAATAAATAATAGAACAAGTTTTTTTTTAATGCAACACTACTGTATTGCTGGAAAAATGTATCGTGATACATATTGTGTATTATAGAAATACACACACACACACACACACACACACACACACACACACACACACACTCACAGGCTTAGCAGACCTTACCCTGCAAATCCCTCCTCACCAGTCAATACTTATTCCATCAGGTCTTTCAGTCCAAGAGGAATGGACACAAAAATGCGATCTAGGCCAGTCAATTGGCCAATGGTACAGCTCACTTTTCTTCTGCAAACAACCTAATTCACAAAGTAATAGGGATCTGTCTTTGAAATCCTATTTCCCTCCGCTCAAACTCTCAGCATGCTCTCTTCTGCCAGAAGTACTTTGAACGCCAATAACTCTACATACTGCTACACAATTGTACGTCAAAATGATTCTCTCCACCAGGCCTGGGCTGTAATTAAAACAGCAGAAATGTACTGAACGAAGCACTGTTTTCACCACACACGAGTTTTTAATATACCAACTCAGCAAGATTTCTGTGTTTTTAATGCTTCATTTGGAAGTGATGCATGTGTCTGTTCTCCCTGCGATTCGATAGCCAGACCGAGTAAATCAAATCGTCCTCTTTGAAATATTCCCATATTCTTTCGAAAATGATTGCTTTAGCATCTGTCAGCTTCCTGTCTCTGCACATCACAGGCATTTAGTGACTAAACCCCCTCTTTGCCTTCTAGAAACATCTGAAACTCAGCTCAGTCTGTCATTTCACACCATGTGTTATCATCAAGGATGATATAATGTGCGACACTTTTAAACAATATATTATTTTTTTTCTTAAAAATGCTCGGATTTTGAAAGCAGATTGAGGGCGATTCCACAATTGGAGTATCTTGTAACTCTTAAATATCACTTTAATTTTTATCCTTTTTCATCATTTAATAGAAGAAAACTGATGTCAGGCAACAATATCTCATGTTTTCACACGGTTTCTTCACTATCAGGCTGCATTTTGTTCTTAAATGAAATGAAAGTAACAGGGTTGAGGTTATTTTTTTAGCACAGAACTAGCAATGACACAAAATGTGGTTAATTAGCATCCATGCTAATGGACATTAAGGACAGTCTAAAACCTTTTTTTTAAATTAACCATTTACATTCAATCTATAATGTTTTTAACAGGGTTGCACTTTCAAAGTGACCTCGTCAACCAAAATGAACGAGAGTACTTACTCTTCTTCTTCCAGAGATCTTCGTCTGGAAATTCGGATGATGCAACTTCCTGTTGAACATGTGATTTGTGACGTGGAATATTCCAAATATTTCATAAGGTTGAATGTGTTCAGGTAACAGGGTCGAGTGAATGAACTAAAATGGACAGCCTATTTTTATTTTATATATATATATATATTTGTAAATGAGATATCATTAGTATTCAAATAGTACCTCAAGTCATGTGATTTTGAAATTTGCAACCACATTATTTGTTATTAGATGATAAAGAAGTGACAGCAGTAGAGATATGTGCTGCCTTCTCTTCACACATGTTCTTTAAATCCAGTCACTAAAGAGTTAAATTATTGATGCCAAATGGCATGCTGGATTTCATCTGGTGCCTGCTAATTAGATTGTAATTACGGAGGAGCTTTGCGAGCCTGTCTGCTCTGATTAGAAACACTTTTGCGGCCTGATCTGCCTGACCTTTCTTTTAAAACTTCAACTACTTCAGATTAACCACGGCCGCCAGGGGTAAACACTTAACAAATAGAGGCGTTTCTGAATGAGAGATAAGGTGAAAACTAATCTACGCTGCAAACTTGTGGATACTCGTCATCGCAGAGCAAGAGAATATGAGAAAGAGACGAAGTAAAGAGCATGCTGGAAAGAGAGAAATAAGAAAAGACAGACAGAAAGACAGATGGTGTGTGAGAGAGAGAGCATGTGCAGTCTATCTGTCTTCTCTTAAAGCATTGCAGTACCATAAAAAGATGTATTTATGCAATATTACATCAGACTTTGAGACAAATCTGGTAAGTGGTACATCAATGTATCATGACTCCCAGGTGTGCTAAAGGACCGGTGCTCCAAGAAAGTCAAGTGGGGGAGAGAGATGGAGATGGCCGTTTGTTTTTTCTTCCAGAAATCTGTTTTTTTTCTCCCTTAAATCTACACCAAGAGACAGCGTGAGATATTATGCAAGAATGTTGGGTCCAAGTTGAAACATATGATCTCCTTTCTGAAATCCATCTCATCTTTGTAAGTCAGAAACAGAAAATGTTTTTTTTTTTACTAGTTGTATGCTTGTGTAAGATTCCAGTGGGCAGCTTTTAGTTATTTTAGCTGTTTTCTTTTCAAATTAAGCCTCTAACAACACTGGACATTAGCATTTTACTCAATTTCAAGTAGTGGATTTAATGGATTTGTGACAAAAACTATTATTGTTTGCGTGATTAGTTCAGGCTCACAATAATAACTGGTACATAAAGATGGTTTGTTAGAATGCTATTATTTTAATCATAAACTGTGCACCAGAGCTGAACATGGACGTGAAGTGGCGTAGTATCCTGAAAATAAATTAATTTGTTAAATTAAAAAAGCTTTCAATTTAAGAAACCTCTGTAAGGCACTTTGTGAACAGAAGACCTGTGAAAGTGCACTATGAACCAGGCCACCAACTTGCTATTTTGGCAAGCTGAAAATAGCTATGTTTATGTAGCTATTGAACTTAAATTTATGTCTAATACATCAAATAGTGCTAGACATAAAAATTTCAGCTTGTAATGCAGACATTTCACATCCGTGAAGTGCCTTACGGTGGTTTTCTTTAAAATTAAAGCTTTTAAACAAAGGAATGAGTTATTGATTAAGCTGTGTCTATTATGTCTATTGCACTAGCTAGCTAAGGCGTCTTTTTGTTGTTGTTTTTTTTATGGCAGTAACTAAGGCAGGTAACAAACTAAAAGAAAATGCCACGCATTATTAAATTATATTAAACCCACATTTACAACCCATTTAAGTACCATCAACAAACAGAAAATCTTCTTCAGCTCCTGTTACTTGAGGTGTACCTCAAGGTTCTATACTTGGTCCTCTACTTTTCAAAGTCTCCATTTCCCATCCTGCCTTTATGTTATATTTTGCTGTGTAAGATTGGAATATGTGAACGTAATTTGGAATGCCATCCTCCAGGACCTTCATGAAATAGTGCACACTTCTCCCATTTTAAGAGTCAACACTTTTCCCCTTCTTCTTCCTGCTAGTCTTTTCCCTCATATAAACAACCTTGAGTTTTAGAAAGGTATGAGGGTGAGTCAATTGAAAACCATAAAAATGTGACAAATTGGAGAATCAGTGCATTAAATTTGTACTTGCAAAAGTGAAAAATGTACTACTGGTCCGTTGTTCTCAATAGCCCCTTCTACTGCTACCTTAAACTTGATACACTTCATGTGGCACCTATTTCTAATAAACAATGCAAGCCATCCCAGACATTGATATAGCCATCCCAGACAATGTAAATGTCTCAGTGAAAGAGGTAGAAATACTATGCAAAAACATGTACCTCAAGACTGAGACCTACTAGGGCTCATGTGATTCTGGGTGTAGTCGGACCATTGTGCACTGCTCGACTAAGTCTCCAGAAATACCTCAATGAACTGCCAGGCAACACAAATGCATTACAAGTGCAAAAAATCACACTCCTTGGTAGAGCCCACATTCTTCGAAATGTCCTTACTATCAGACAAAAAAAACCTAAGGAGTCCGGTGGACTAATAAAGCTAACAACAACAGCTGAGAAAACAAAAAGGAATAATAATAATAATAATAATAATAATGTAGATAAAAAGAAGGATGTGGATGACAGAGAGAGAGAGAGAGAGAGAGAGTTAGAGAGTGTTGAGATGCCTGACTGGGTGTTTGAGAGCAGCAGAGGAACGCCCTCCCTCTCGGCAAGACGAGCTCACACGCTGAGGAGTGTCTCTGGCACTCACAGCACACCTGGTCTCTATTATCTCCCCATTTCACAGGCCTGCACCCCCTATCAGGCCGGCCTGAGAACCAGCGCAAACGCTTTCATCCTCCCATCATTAGAGCGAGCAGCCCAGGGTCAGGGCCCTGTCCTAAAGCCCTTCCCACAGCAGCACACAACAAATGATTTTGGTTAAGATTGGGAGAAAAAAAATGCAGGATAGGGTTATGAAGAACGCTGGAATTAAAAAATAATAATAATAATAAGAGCTAGCTTTAGGACAATTATTATATTAAAACCTCACTGTGGCTCGGATCTTTTCCCAGAGCCGTGTGAAACCTGATACAGAGTTTTGTGTAACCGAGTCTGTTTTTAAACCTAGAACAAGCATGGCTTCCTACAGACACTTAGTCCGGTGGACATGTTACACTGTGAACATTCAGGGATGCAGGTGTAAGTTAAGAATGTTCACATTTAAAAGCACATATGACCTGAGATTTAAATACGAGCATGGTCTTGTGATCCTGAGTGGGTTTATTCCACTTTAAAGCACTCCTCTGTGTGATGGCTGGAGATATATGGATTTTCTCTCTCTCTGTCTCTCTCTCTCTCTCTCTCTCACTCCTGACTTCCACATGTTCAGCTGTTAAATTGCTTTACCAGACCTCTCCAACAATCTGAGAAGCCCATTCAGTAGCATAGAAAGCAAATGGATAAAGACCATATGTGCATGGTCTCTGCATTATCTTTTTTTTTTGCATTGGGAAAAGAAACAGCCATAATGAAGTGTAATGATCCACTCTCTTATGGCACCATATACATTCCATGCATAAATCTCCACAAACATCCCAGGGGTTAAAGAAGTTTTCTCTTATGTGTAGAATTCTCAGTGCATTCTCTCTCTCTCTACAAAACATCGCTTTTAGGTTACTGAGATGACACCTAAAGCGAAACATTGAAGTGAAGACAACTACATGTCCATTTCTGTTGGAGTGATTTATTTGGTATCGGAGAAATGAGAAGCACAGGAAAAAGATAGACAGAGACAGTTAGTGAGAGAGAAATAAAGAAAAGGGCAGCCACATTCCCTGCACATATTCTCTTCATTACCGGGGAGAGGGGGGAGCCGATCACTCAATTATTGGCTGCCGTCAAAGGCTAATATTCCTGCCTGTCAGGCCCGATTTTTGCTCAGTTTTGCTCAGACTCCTTCTGATGGAGCTCATTTCCTGTTAAGCAGAACCAGAAGGCACTGTGAAAACTGCGACACCTGATCCTGTATCCAGAAGACGGGAAATGCACCGCCAGTGGGCCAATGGCAGCCAACACGCCCTCTTACACACACACTATCCACGTTCCCCGGGGCTTCAGACAGAAGAGCGGCAAAACTCCATGACAACTGTGAAGTTCAATCACAGCTCGCAAGCTGTTTATTTATCCTCCTAACATTCTTGTAGAATTGCAACAAGAACACTTCGCTGAACCTCAGTATATGATTAACTGCAATTTTTTGGAGAGCACTAATCTGTCTACACACATTGTAACCATAAGATGGCACATACATTGACGTATATATATCAGGAAACAAGCTTTTCAGGGATATATGACATGACCATTATTGTGCTGAGTGGGTGGAGCTTACAGCTTTCATCAAAGTTTTAGATGGTGGACAAAAGTGAAAAAAAAGAAGTGAAATAAAAAATTTTCTGAAAAAAAGATTTTTGTGACCAAAATAGTTGTTTCTATCTGTAATGTCTTACCTTAATATTTTAACGTCTTATGTCTGATCATTTTTAAACCACTCTTACTAGAGTGGAAAAACCATAGTTAGTAAAACCACATTGCATTTTAAACCATTTTCCTCAAAATTCCACAAAAATCTCAGTTTCTATGTATCACTACAGTATTTTCATTCCTACTGCTATTCGAAAGGATATTACAAAGGAATTTGCCAAAATATTATACTGAAAAATGACTTTTTTTTTTTTTTTACAGCAGTGCATGGTATTAATAGCAATAATAATAATTTTTAAAAATTATTAAATAAAAGGTCTTTCTCTTGAGAGCATCTTCACAGTGAAAAAAATATTTTAATCCTAACAGCATCAAAAGACTAGACTGTTGGTTTTTATTAAGTATGCAAATTTATGTGGATTTAATTAGATGAAAGCCTAATTTGCATAAATAAATGTAAATTATTGAGTTCCAATACAAAAATAATTAAGAATATCAGCAATCAACTCGCAAAGATTGATTGTACTCTCTAGGTTTTTTTTTTTTTGCTACTTTATTCACTTGTAATGTTTTATTTTAAACTTTATTGACTGTACAGAAACTAAGTTTGGATTTATTTCTTGCCGATACATAACTTTTTTCATTTTAAGTTGGTAAAAGTATGTTTTTTTTGGTGAAATGATCTTTGTGCTTACTGTGTTTGGAACCAAAATGAATATGCTGTTTACTTCTTTTATTCCTCATTTAGTAAGACCTTTTTAACCTAGTCAGGGTCATGGTGGATCCGGAGCCTATCCTGGGGACACTGGGTGTGAGGCGAGAATACAACCGGGATGGGACGCTGGTCCATCACAGTGCACCATGCACAAACTCATTCACACCTAGGGAGAATTGAGAGCCACCAATCCATCTTGGGAAGGGTGGGAAGAAACTGGAGAACCTGGAGGAAACCCACACCGACACACCCAAACAGTAACCCAAGCTCTGGATGGACCCAGGGACCCAAGAGCTGTAAGATGACAGTGCTACCTAATAAACTATACATAAATAAATGACAAAACCTGTAAGAATGAGGACTGGGATATCAGACTGGTCAATTTGTCCTATTCGCCCATCACGTTTCTATCTGATCACCATCTACTGGCTGTTTTGAGCTTGTTTAAAGCAGAGACTTACTACTTTACCTAATTCAAAACAAGGACTTGTCTTTCCTATTTAAATCTATCAAGCCCTTTGCTGAACGCTGCTCCTGCCAAATCCTCCTCAGCTATCATTTCTCCTGACAGATGAGATTGAATTAGTTTGACCTGTCCTCACAGCCCAAGTTTAATTTGCTTTTGACATCGATATGGAAGGAAGACACAGTGGCACCGAAGCTAAAGGTGCAAGAAATGGAAGAATGAAAGAGGGGAGAGAGGAGAATCATTCAAAGCATGCGTGGATATGAACCTTATCCTCTCCACCCCACCACCACCACCACCACCTTACCCCATTCCACCAATCCAAAATGGTCCCTGACCAAACAAAATGCTTCACTTTTTTTTTCCGATCGCATTATCGCATTGGACTGTGTGTTAAGGATTAGTCCTGCGCATTGGAGCAGAAGGTTTTCTGCTAAGCCAACAATTAAACCGTTAGGAAAAGAAACATGGGCAAAGATTTCAAGAAAGATTCTCGGTATAGGTGAGAGAGGGACAGGACGCAGGTGTGCCAGTAGCATCAAACAATGAATATCAGTAAACAAATTTTAAAAACAGCCATGTTTTGAAATTGGACTCAAATTAAAAGTAACACTTCACTTTGAAAGACAGAGGCAGCAGGGTTTAAACAGACAAACTAAATAAGGGCTAACAGCAAATGGGTAACAGACCAATGACAGGACAGGGGCAGAGTCAGGACCAAAACCAAAGTAAAGCCACACAGACATGTAAACAAAAGCATATGGATAATGTTCTCACCATGCTCAGAACCGTGCTGGGGTCTGAGAGGAGGAATTTGTGACAGTACATAGCTCCAAAGAGAGGTCTGTGGATTATATACAGTACAAGACTGTAGACTAAAGCTTCTGAGGATAATGCTTATACGCTTGTTAAGTGCAGAGTCTGCTACTGGAGTGGCTGTTTAAAAGCAAGGAAGCTGTATTGGTCTGTGGTTTTCCTCCAAGTTTCTGTGGGCATAAAGCTGGCTTCTAAGTGGCCAGTGAAACAACAGTGCTTCCCATTTAAAACAATTCCAGTGATCACAGAGCTACATTCCATAAACCTGTGTCATTGCAGTCACTCTGGCTGAAAGAATACCAAGACTTACAAAGTGTTCTTCAAGTATTCTTTGGACTTTCTAATGGATTTCTACTTCAAATAAAAAGAAATCGGTTGTAATGGTTGTTCCAAATATGACCTTTAAGGGTTCCACCAGATGGACACCAAAGAATGCTTTATACAGCTTTCAATTAAAGTGAATATCCCAAAAATACACAGATTTATATTTAGTTACGTTGCTACATTGGAATATTGGTAATTAAATATTTTGTTGTAAATGTTCTTATTTTCATTTACTACCAAGACAAATTTTTTCACTGCCACTTTATTCCCCCGTGCTTGTTTTTCTTGCCTGATCCTGGAGCTATGATTTAATTGGTCTGATAGGCTTTTCTGAAAAACGTGCTCTGCTGTGACCGAAAAAAAAAAAAAAATGCCGGTAGCAGCACTACATTCTTTCATAAAAGTAACCACATTCTACCCACCTTCCCATAGGACTACATGTAAAAACATGCACAGGTGTTTGAAAAAAAAAAAAACAGCAAGCCTAAAGAGGCTCAATTTAACCTTTTTTTCCCCAAAGATTGTAACCTTTGTACTTAACTGTACACTATAAATGCTTGGTGTTGAAGCTTACATTGTATACCATAGGGCAATCCATGTGATAATACTTCTTTCTACAACTCAGAAAGAAGAATCAAGAATTTGTAGTACCCCTCAGAGTCCTCTGCAAGTCCTCGGCTCCTCTGCTGGGAGAAACACAAGCTTCCTCATCACCAAGTGGTCTGCTAAGGGGTAACTACATTTGAGCTCAGAGAGGTGGGCCTTTCACCTCCAGGCCCAATGAAGTAAAAGGGGGAGCTCCGCATTAACCTAGGCGTTAACCTAATTTCACACATTACAGCTTGGACCTGGCATTGGCACAATGCCTCATTTGAGTGTTGGTGCCATCTGGTCAAGGGCTGAAAAGGAAGTGGCTTTTCACGCTGATCCGATTAGGGTGTTTTTAATTTATTCGAGATGTACCGTTGCATGTTAATTGACTCAGTATGCTGAGTGAATCTGGATCCCCTTCTCACCAGGATGGTCCTTGCTTTCAGTTCTGATTGGTAAGACAGTGATGGGAGGTATTAAAGTGCTAAACTGCCTAGGAGACTCTTAAAACATCTTTTAGCCCCTTTAGAACCGTATGCTTACAGAGGGAAACACATTGCAGGGGATCCACTGGCACGTATCGTATAGAAACTTTTAAACAATACCATCCCCGCAGGCAAGACATATTGGAAACAGGAGAGCTTATGTACAACGGCTCGGGAAACACGAGCAGGGATGTGGTGAAAAACATGTTTTCAGACACCAGGCCAAATCCCTGCCCACTGACCTTACTGTGGATCCTGTCACTCTACCCTTCTTGTGGTATCACTTTTCCTCTCGTTGTGTACAAATCTCTTAAATCAGATGATACAAGGTGCCAGATTGAAAGGTGCACGAAGCAGATGACGGTCAGGTTGTAATAATAATAATAATAATAATAATAATAATAATAATAATACAGCAGTTCTTTTTATTATTATTAAAGGCAGCTTTAATAGGAGAACACATGGCCTTGGAGGTTCCTTCCCTCCTCCCCTTGGTGAGTAGTGAAAGAGGCCCAGCATCCACCCCCTGGTGTTATTCCAGTTTTGTGGAGCATCTCATTTCATACAGAGAGACATCTTGCATTATAATCAAACCAATATGATGCAACTGTGTCACATTCCTCACAGGAATCTACTGGCTGCTGTTTTTGTAATGAGAGGAAAAAATATTTCGGTGAGGGGTGTAGAGAAATTATCAATTCCGTGTCATGAAGTCTGTACCCATTTTAAAAATAGCAGTATATAAAAATGACAAGGTTAAGGGAACACTGTGCCTAGAGAAGCATTATTTTGAATTTTGACAGCGCAGTGAAGATAAAAATACAGTGCTGCTCAAGGCCTTCATCGATAGCTGCAAGCTGCGGCAGATTTCCAGTGTTGCTCATGTACGGAAATAAAAACGTGTCCGTATTGGTTATGTGAGCATTGACCATAAAGCTAGTGTCAGTGACAGCAGGACAGGAGAACCCATCTGATTGTAGTAAGCGCATTGCAGAACTGAAAGCCTAATGTCCACCCTGAGGTTTTCATACACCATCTGGAAGCATTTCTGTCCTCCTTATAATCAATAACAACCTTATTAAGCAGTTAACAGAACATCAGCTCAAATCCAACACTGGAATGTATTTGAGTGGCGGAGGTCTGAAAAGTACAATCTGTCCTGAAATATGTATCTTAATCAGAAGTAAAGTTTTAGCATTTTAAAGTGAAAAGGGAGAAAATCTAAAGCATTTGAAAGTTTCACTCCAATTCCACAAAAAGATGGCCATCTACCTTTACATTTATAACCCAACCTATTTACCAAAAAAAAAAAAACATTACTGACAAATTGTAAAGATCATTTCCTCCAGGTAGAAAAGAAAAAAGGTGATTTTTAAAAAATTATATCAGAATTTTGACTTATTAGTCATTAAGTTTTTAGAGATAATGAAATTTAAAGAAGTCAAAATTTTGAGAAGCTAAATTTAAATGTTGAGGCAGTAAGTCAAAACAATTTGAGACAATACATTGAAATTGAGAGAGAAATGATTTTGAGATAATTTTTTTTTTGATAAAGTAAAAATTTTGAGATGATAAGTCTATTATTTAGGCCATACTGCTGCTGCCAAAAATATACATAAATAAACATGATATGGACTTTTTTCCTTTTCTACCTGGTGGAAATGGGCTTCCATAAAAGAATAGCATTACAGTGAGAAAGTTCTCAATGATTCTCAGCATCATCCACATCAGTCTCTGTCTCATCACCTGCATCAGTCTCTGTCTCATCACCTGCGGCATTTTTAAACACAAGCCTCATAGTCGTCTCTTCACTCCACTGATCTCTGTTCACACTAACATCATTTAAGAAATAATCGCTAACTGATTCACTGTTTTGTTGCTAAATTTCTTGTTTTTTTGTCTTGTTATGAGATCAATTAAACATTTTTAAAACTTTGTGCATTGTCATCTACACAAAGTGTCTAAGCACTCTTCTCTGTTTTGATGATGATGTGAGGAGCGCAGCAGACATTTGGTCAGCCGGGATCTGATTATAAACTGAATTGGTTAGGCTTATGTCCATTATGCTACAGCATTTATCTATCCAGCAACATTTTAGACATGATTAAACAGACCGACCATTATTACCACTGCATTTGGTAATGTAGTCCTTACACAACATGATTTTTGCAGACAGATACCAAGAGACTAAGACAAGGTTAGAAAGTAACCTTAATAAAAACACTTTCAAATTGTTTTGGTGCAATATACTGTATTTATGTTTTTCTGTCAAAGAATTGGCAAAAAAAAAAAAAAAAAACTCAAATTTGGTCTCATATTCCACTAAATTTCCATTAGATTTTGGAGCGTGGCTGCGGGAATTTGTGTTAATTCGGCCACAAGAGCATTAGTGAGGTCAGGCGCTGATGTTGGGATGTTGAGGAGGTCTGGGGTGCAGTCGGTGTTCCAGTTCATCCCAAAGGTGTTCAGTGGGGTTGAGGTCAGTGCTCTGTGCAGGACACTTGAGTTCTTCTACTCCAACCTTCACACACCATGTCTTCATGGAGCTCGCTTTGTGCACAGGGGCATCGTCATGCTGGAACAGGTTTGGGCGTGGCCAAAATTCCAGTGAAGAGAAATTGTAAAGCTACAGCATAAACAGACATTCTTTCTCTGCGGCAAAAGTTTGGGAAAGGCCCACATAGGGGTGTGATGCCACATACTTGGCTATATTGTGCATATACATGAAATGAGATTTCATCACCGTCTGTTGTCTGACTCCAGTCTTTAAAATAGAACCTGATTTTAAGCAATGTTGTATTTGAACCCCTACAGATGTCAGAATGAATCGTATAACTTCTCGCTGAGTTTTATTGGTTCGAAATGGCGATTAGCCTCAATTAGCTGAAAACAGCCACTTCTAATTAGTTGATGCACATTTTGTTCTTAATGTGATTCAGTTAATCTTGTCTATTGTCCTGACCAAAGAAACCTTCTCATGTGATTCTATTTTTATTTATAAGACAAAAGAATTAACTATGAGAAAGTGGCCAAGTGTGCCATTTTAATAGCCTTTTTTAAAATTAGGCTTGGTTATAGTTTCAATATATAATAATAATAATTATAATAATAATAATAATAATAATAATCCATTTATGTAGTGTCTTTCTAACATCCTAGATTGTTAAAAAAAAAAAAGACACAGGAAATCTGTTTTGAAGAAAAAAAGAACAAAGTAGGAAAAAGTTGTTTTTTTTACATTTAAGTTGACTCTTAATACAGAATAACGACTCTAGCAGCTGAATTTTGAACATGTTGGCATCTATTTAGAGTTTTACCTGAGATGCCAAAGAGAGAGAACTATAGCAATCTAAGAGTGAGGTTATGAGAGGTAATAAGCAAGGGTTTCAGCATCTTTCAGACAATGTAAGAGTCGAAGCCAGGCGATGCTGCGAAGCGTTTTTAGCGAGTGATCTAATATGGGGTTCAAACAAAAAGTGTGTTTTCAAAAATTATACCAAGATTGTGAACATTTAGCCTTAGGTGGATGCTTTAAAAGTGATGCCATTTATATAAACTTAAAATTCTGTACATAATGTTACAATATGCACCTCAATAAAAGAAAACTATATTCTGAATATTCAGAATATTTTCATTGCTATACCTCATTTGCCTAATTTTTTTTACTTACTGCATACTAGCATATATACTGTTGTTCAATTGCGAACCACTGCAGTAGTATTTTTTTTCATAAATTACTTCCCGTTTACTTATGAAACTTAGCTAGAGTTTGTGTGAGAATGTGATTGAAATTCCTCTCACAAATCAGGAAATAAAGTCAGGAGCCGCAATGCATTTATGCTCATACTTTTTAATGTATCACAATGAGCAAGAAACATACTTGATGAAATATTTTCAAAGGAGTATATTCAATTACCATCTACAATCAACTTAACTAGGACAACAAGGTTTTTTGTGACAAAAGTTTTTCTTTAAAAGTCTGAAGTTCCATGTGGTTTATGTATGTTAGTCTCCATGTAATTTGGTACAGTTTGGAAATCTTCATCATATAATTACAGTAACAAAAAAGCTAACAAGACTACAGTATAGAAAAGACATCAAGAACAACATTTTTGGTTTAACTTGCTCTTTTTTTGTACATTGCAAGGCTGTTTTTTCTACCCTCGGGTGGGCTACCTGGAGCCACTGAGCCGTTCTTGTGAGGCTCAAAGGAGGAATAATTCAAGAAAATAAAAATAAAAAAATCAACCAAACAAACAAAAAAAGCATTAAAAAAAACTGTGGCACCAGGAGTCACGAAAGGAACAGAGAGCTCCATGTAGCAGTTTGTCTTTGAAATTGGAGCTCGTGGTTTTTTTGTTTGGTTGCTTGTTAATTTTGGTTTCATTTGCTTTTTCGTGTTTAACTGCTTCCTCAGGAATGACAGCCAAGAAAACCCCTCACACTCCTTGAACATCGAGTCCTTTATTTTTCAATGGTTTGATGAGATTTTTTTCCGGCTGACTCCAGGTCAGTGCTGTCCGTCGGCGAGACGAAGAAATGAAACAGGTAGCAACACCATGGACTGGACGAAAATAGAGACGCGTGGTACTGTCCATCCTATGGATTTTATCCACAATTCCGAAGAAGGGCTGATCCAGCCACTTTCAGAAGTCACCAGGTTTATTCCTCTCTGTTTTCACATTCTGTATGTCCACTGGTTGCTGAGTCTGTTTCCGTAGGCATATTGTCAGTAATTAAATAATGACTTGATATCAAGAGGTGCCTCTGATTATTTTTCCTGCCTTTGGCTCCCATCCCCAGTTTTGACAGCCTTCCTAGACATTTTAACGACATTTTCCAAAGCTTCCCAGAGTTCGGTTCTCTTTGTTTTCCTTCTTTGTCATTTAAAAAAAGTTGATGTCTTCTTTAAATATATCTATATCTGTATACATGTTTCTTCACAGTGGGCAAAAAGGATGACCTCTACAGCAAAACCTGCCTTCTGTCTCTCTATGCAAAGTGTCCAAAAAAAAAAAAAAAAAAATCAAGTATCCCAATGAGAGTTGATGTATCTCAGTCATGTGTTGCGTTGTGCCACAATAAATATACACTCATCAGGGGCACCAACTTTTCATCTGCATTATGCTTTGGCCACATACATATATTTAATGACGTGAATAAAAAAAAACTGCTCAGTGCTTCAGTATCAATTTCTCATTACCGAATTATTAGGACTTTCTGGAGGGAAAAAAAACAAACTTTCCCTTGTACTGAAGAAACAGCTTTGCAGTTTTGAATGTTTTGGTGTGAAATGAAAGTGGAGAAAAATAATAAAATACAAAACTAAATAAACTGATATTGGCTCCTAAAAAAGAAAACAAAACACACACAGTCCATGCTGGCAGAGTTGATTGTGAGGATCTGAACTTCATCCCTCACAAAAAAAAGAGCCCATTAAATAAAGAGAACACTTTGGAAGCAAGAGATCAAACATTGTCGAAAAAGACAAATAGAGGAACATTGGTACACCATTAAAGTGGCCAGGTCTTAGAATAAAAAAAAAGTGATTGAAATTTAAAGCTGGTGTTACAACGTTAATTTATGCATACAACAACAAAAAAAAAAACATCAACACAAATTAATATACAGAAAATAAAATACAAATAGTTATATGAAAATAATAAATGTCCGACATGATTTGAAATGAAAGTCGAAGCAAAAAGCATTAAAAAATAAACTATACATCAGAATTCTTACAAATAATTATGGAAAAAAATATTTTAGGTAACAGGATTAAACAGAAGTGGCAAGCTTTGCATACCAAAAAATAAAATAAAATAAAATAAAATAAACGACCAAATTTCAATAGCATGCAGATTTTTTTTTTGAAACACCAAATCACATTGCTCTGCAAGACGTAACACTCTTTAACACACTTCCTAGATTGCAGCAATGTACCATGTAGGCCAAAACACTTGCTGTACAGTTGTGGCCAGTTCAAATGAATCCTTTTTGGTGAAAAAAAGACTCTATTAAAAAAGAAAAAGAAACTGGGGAAATTTGGATTAAACAGAACCATTTCCATTGACCTCTTTGGACAACAAGGTAAGAATCACCATCCAAAATATTAATAAATAAAAACACTGCTGCTTTTTTCCAGTCTTATAACGCTTTGGAATGAAGATGTCCCTTGGAAAAGCTGTAGTAATACACACCAAAAAATTGGCTTTACACCCTGCAGAAACCTGGGGCAGGTCCCTACTTGATTTTCCACAAGGGGAGGCCACCATTCCACACTTTATTTCTTTCTCAGACTCTTTAAAAGACGGAGAGGCATGATGACACTAGACCAGTGAGACATGTTAGGACCAGATGCATTACAATATGTACATTTTTGGTTAGCCACTGTTACATGATGATCTATTTCAAGTGTGCAAACAGCCTTAACTAGCTGCAGGGACGTGAACTCCCTTACACGACTCCAAAAACGGCGATGTTCATTAACCCATGATGGTGGAATTACAGTCATTGTTAATGTGGGAGAAAATAGACTTGTACTCAAATTCAATATAAAGATGCTGTCATTTCTTAAGAAATCAGATGCGCTATTTGGAATGCACTGCTCTTTACAAACATAACAGATCATTGGCTTTTTGACATTGGTCTGTTAAAAAAGAAAAAGGAAGAAAGAATGAAAGAAACAAAGAAGGAAGGAAAGAAAGAGAAAGAAAAAGAAAACAATAAAGCCAAAATGTCCTTTGGAACATATATTCACAGTCTTCAAAGTTCCGTTTTTGCAACAAGAAGAAAAAATGTCGCAGAGGCAGGGAAATGGTTTACTTGGTTGTTGTTGTTTTTTTTTTTGTGTTTTTTTTTAAAGCTTAGCCAAGAAGTAAAATGAGCATGCATCTAGGTATTCTTCTTTTTCAAAATCTACATTAGCAGCAAAACGTATGTCCTCAGAGACCAGACCTTATATATTTTCTTTAAAAAAACAAAAAACAAACAAAAAAAAAAGGATCTCGTGTGACAAGAAGAGTTAAACAAAGAGATTCTCCACTTCTATCTTACAAACTGCAATGGCTCTGTAATGGTGCTACTCCACAACGCAAGGACAAATGTCCTTTTTTGGTTTTTGGTATTCTTGGTATTTTTCTACGTAAAAAAGCCACCTGTCTGCTTGCAAAGAAGCAACGACGGCAACTCTGATGCGTACGCCTTTTATTTTAAAACTTTGTTTTCTTTTCTTAAAAACTGCAACAAATTCTCAAGTATAAAGAAGCCTCTTTTCTCATCTTTATGCACCAATGGTGAAAGTGTTTAGTCTTTGGATTTTCTTTTCGTTTTAAAGCGTGAGAATTATTATTATTCTTTTTCTTGTATGACAACAACAACAAAAAAAGAAGAAATAAGAAAAAAAAAAGAAAAAAAAAATTAAAGCCCATAACAGACTGCAGCCACACTGCATAAAATACACATCTGCTTTGTAGTGCCAAAGGAGAAAGATCTCCGAACCTACAAATTGCAGTGGAAGCAAAAAAAGGAAGGAGAGAGTAACACACACAAAAAAAGACAGAGATAAAGTAAGTCGAGACGTTTGTAAGTGCACAATAGGTAACACAAATATAAGTGAATAATAATTTTCAAAACAGATCTCTTTTCCTTTTTTTGGTCAGGTGCTGCACCAACCGTCAAAGGAAAGAAACCCCTCATGAAACCAAAGGGATTCTGCCGAGTCTGTTGGTGGCAGTTTGGGTGAACAAAATCCAAGATGCGGATTTGACTATACTGAAATAAAGTACAGATCAGTTCCTGCTCCTTAATCTAGTCTATTGGAATGACCAAGACAACATCAAATGAAGCGCTTTAAGGTTGGACAATACAAAAGCTAAATGTACACAAAGATTATTCAATCTACCATACTGTTTAAATTTATTTCCAATGCAACAATCTACTTAACACGAAAAATGTTTATATCAATCATAAATACAGGTTTTTTCTTTTTCTTAAAAAAAAATCCCTCACTGCATTTCTTGTTTGGGTATGGTGGGAGAGTTTTATATCCCATTTAACAGAATTTTAGTAGTTTAGCTACCCATTTGGATTCCCAGAAAGCTCTGTCTTAGTTCATATCACTTTCAAAAGAATTTCTATTAAAAGTAATACAAAAACAGAAACGTTTTCTCATTTGTCAGGAACGAAATGAATAAAATAATGTAACATAAAAAAGGTTGTGAGCTGTTGACCTGAGAATAAAATAGACATTACATCATTCTTTTTTTCATTAGCAAGCCATTGGTATTTGAATGCTTAGATAGCAAGAAAACGGTAAGACTATTCTCCCATACAGTACATACTGGCTTTGTGTGACTGTGCTATTAGGTGGACGTACCTATGCAAACAAGGTGTGCATCATTATCGCGGTCTTTGTATAGACAGAATCTGGGGCCCATCTGATTTTTGTGGTTTTGAGGCAGTCCTTTACAGTGCAGCACTCCCTTAGCATTATCCACATGTCAAGCTGCAGTGTTCTTCTTTATTAATTTAATATATGTGTATACATATAGCTATATACCTAAGTTGAAACAAATTAAAACCAGCATGTTCATATGGGAAAACAATCCACTAACATTTAAATTTTTGGTTACAAGCTTTGGAATTGCAGTTAGTCTTTACACATCTTTTTTTTCTGAAATTGGTTCGTATACTTTTAAACATATTTTAAACATCGCCGCTTTTTTTAGCTTTTGTGTTTTATTTATTTTTTTGTTTTTTGTTTTTTAAAATATCGTCCATCGTTGAAAGCTCTTTTACAGTCTGATGGAGTCTGTTCCTACACTAGCCATATTACTACTACAACTATCACTGTCTTTGAGACAGCTGGGCTGCTGTGGCTCCTCTGCCAACCTGCCCAGCCTGTCTGCTGATTTCTGACTGCTGTCAGAGTCAGATTCGTCGGTAAAGACGTCTGTTGGTATCGAGGTCTGAACCCCTGAGGTGCTCAATGAACTTGAGGTAACCGTTGAAGGTGAGGATACTGGAGGAAAAGAGGATGATGTCGAAGGGGTGGCATTGGGCTTTCCAGCTAAAGCTTTAGAGAAAGGGGCCTGGGGCCAGGGTTTGCTGGCAGCTGTGGTGTTGTGTGTGGCAGCTGTGGCAGAGGAGCATGAGGATGCAGACACAGATGAGGATGGCGTGGTGTTTGACGTCGTTGGCGGGGGGGATGTTGTGGTGTTGTTTGGGTGGGTAACAGACTGCGAGGTAGATGCGGTGTTAGGATCGGGGAAGCAGGCTGAAGAGTGAGGTAATAAACTAGTAGCGTGCTCTTTGGCATTTCTGGCTGATCGCGTGATTGTTCTGTGTTTGTGCAAGGATGAATCCAGGTGTTGACTAAGTGCTTTGTCCCCATCCAGAGTGACATTACATGCCAGGCAGTCATAGAGGCTACCGTCAGCTATACTGCCACTGCTGGGGACTCGAAGCAACATCTCTTGCAGGTTTGCCACAGACTGACCAAAAAAGCAGATTGACTTTAGGTGGCTGATAGCTGCTTCCTCCTTGCTGAAAACAGTTTGACACTTGCGGCACGCCAGCCGATACTGAACTTTGGGGACAATGTATTGGTCAAGAAGGGGGTCTGCACCTTTACCATCCACTTCATGCTGCTCAGGGGGTAAGTTATTATGTGAAGAGGTATCAACTGGGATAGTGCCTTTCTTCTCCTCTGTTTTTACTGGATCTTTGGCAGAATCTTTGCGGTCCACCGAAGGCTGAGAAGAAGCTGGGGTTTGGCTTGCTTTCGGTTGCTGGATTTGCTGAAGCTGTCGCTGCTGCTGCTGAAGTGCTTCCTGCAGGCTCTGTTGATATTGCTGGTAATGCTGGAGCAGTGATCCTGGTGATAACCCCATCAGGGCTTGTGATAAAGCTGGGTTGTAGGGGAAAAGACTTTCCATACCATACATAGGCTGAAGGTATCCACCTTGAAGTGCCCCTGGAATCTGAGGGGCATAATATGGAGAGAAACCTGGCATAAAATAGGGCAGGAACTGGCTGGTAAGCAGTGCTGTTGGATCTGATGCTAAAGCAGCCTGCAGAGCTTGAAGCTGAGCAGGATCAACCACATATTCCATGCCAGGAGTTGGCATTGAGGTGGCTGGAACAGCTGTGTCTGGTTTTTCTTTCTTGGCACTGGCAGCAGAAGTGGAGGGAGCAGGAGTACCCGCAGTTGAGGATGGTGTGGAGGGCTTCTCGACTTTTTCCTTGGGCTTTTCTTTCTCCCTGGCTTTCTCAGTTTCACGCTCTTTGAGAGGATCAGCCCGGGGGCCTAGTTGAGTGGTCAGGGAGTTTGATGTGGGTGTGGTAGTAGTAC
The DNA here is from genome assembly GCA_022985145.1 of Pangasius djambal. NCBI lineage: Eukaryota > Metazoa > Chordata > Actinopteri > Siluriformes > Pangasiidae > Pangasius > Pangasius djambal. The sequence continues at coordinate 2,514,606 of CM040985.1, read as the reverse complement.
TTGAGTGGGCAACAGAAGTGCTGGCCTGGGCTGGGCTGGGTGAGGCCAAAGAAGAAGAAGAGGGGATCTTGTTGGGTAAACCAGATGTGGGGAGACTGGGTGAAGGTACACTGGCACCGGACATGTTTAGCATGTTTGGAGGTTTTGGAGGGGTTAAAGCTAAAAGAAAACAACACAGAAGGAAAGTGAATTAATAACGATCATCTATGCATCAACACTAGACAAATAACCAATACAATCAATTTCCCAGCACACAAAAAAGGATACACTGAAAAACTATTTATCGAATAAGTCAATATATGCATTATTGTGTATGGTGACATTTTGAAGGCTACCAATGACATACCTGAGTTGGTTGAGTTAAAACCTGGAAGGGAAGGGCTTCCAACCCCTGGCAGGAGAACCGGGGGTATTCCTTGCAGATTTGGATAGGCCGACTGCAGATTGAGGGCTTGCAAGGCTGGACTGTCAAACATCCCTTGTTGCTGCATGGCTTGTTGTTGTGCCAGACCAAGAACCTCATTGGCTTTCTTGATACGATCCATCTCTTGCTGGGCCATTAGCTGACGAACAGTGGCTGGGTCAAAGTACTCTTTCTCTTTGTCAAGCTGGCTTCCAATAGTCTCCTTCACCTTGGAGATGTGTTGCTGGGAGAAGATGTGATCCCGCACTGAGAGACGTGCACTGTATTTTACACCACACAAGGTGCATTCTGTCTTAGGTCCCTCGTAAGAAGTCTGGTTGATTCCAAAGTGCTTAGCCATACTAAGTTTAGCTTTCTTTTCTTTAGCACGAGCATTCTGGAACCAGACCTGTACAACTCTTTTTGGGAGTCCAATATCATTGCCAAGTACCTCACACTCCAACATTGTAGGAGTCCTATAATCACTGAAGCAGGACTTAAGGACTTTCAGCTGGAGGTTAGTCATCTGAGTTCGGAAGCGCTTTTGGCCTGGCCTGTCTCCACTGTCAATACTTCTACTTCCAGATGCCCCAGGGCTTGGTGAGCAGGGGTCAGCCAGACTAGATGTTTCACTGTAATCCACCATGTTTTCATTTTCAAAGTCTTTTGCATAATAACTTGTTGCAGGACTCACTAGTCCTGAAGACATCTGGTCATCATTCTCAAGAGATGGGACTGATCCTCCAGTCTTAGACAAAAAATCTCCACTGTTGTGGCTGTGCTTCATATCAGCATTGTCATTGTCTGCATTTGCCTCATCACCGGTAGTGGTGTCAGTAATTGCAGTGTTCACAGAAGAACAATCATCATTATCAAGCTTGTTCTGATCAAAGCTAATATTTACTGATGACATGGTTGGGCTTTCAAACTCCTCCATTCCCTCAACCTTAATCGACGTTGGACTTAAAAGTGCCTTGGGAGACAAGTCCATGGTTTTACTCACAGGTGACAGAGATGAGCACTGGCCATCATTATTAGAAGAACCAATATGAGAGAAGTTAGCAATATCCTGAGGATCCATCTTCAAGTGCATGCCATCTTGTTCAGATAGCAAACCAGTAAGTGTTATGTTGTAACCAGCACGCTTTGCCTCATGCCAGTGGCGTGAACGGATGTGGGCTTCCAGGGCAGTTTTAGCTTTAAAGAGGGCACGACAAAAGGGACAACGGCGATGGGCTTGAGCTGGCCCAACGGCCCGAAACTGTCCTTTTCTTTCCCTGGCCCTGGTGTTTTGGAACCATACTTGCACCACCCTTTTCTTGAGCCCCACTTCATGAGCAATATGGTCAAGCATCTTTCGGGTGGGGTTAGAGTCTAATAAATATTTCTGGTACAGGATCTCAAGCTGCTCTGGTGTAATAGTGGTTCGAAGACGCTTGTCTCTTTGTGGTTCTTCCCCACTGTTGGTACTATCGTTTTCCCCTGGACTAGTGCCTGCTTTTTCCTCTAGCTTCCTCTTTAGGGAGTTCATAGTGGATGTAGGTGTTGACGGAGAGGTGGCAGAGCTGCTTGGTATTTGTGGCAATGCTCCAGCGAGGAGCTGGCTAGCCAGCAAAGGATTGCTGGGGTCAAATAACATAAAAGGCATGTCCATTGGGCGGTCCAAGAACTGAGGATGAATAAATTGGTTTTGAACACTCAAGAAGTGAAGCTGCTGGTGTTCTTGCCAGTGCTCAAATGAGGGAAAAGCAAGTTTACACTGCTCACACTGGTAGGGAATCATTTGCTGGGCCAGCTGCTGCTGTGAGGCTAAATGGGGATTAAGGGCCAGGAGAGAACTTTGGGAGGGGGTTTGGCTGGTATGGGAGGCAGAGGCTGAAGCAGCACTATGTTGTTGCTGTTGAGAGAGGGAAGGTGATGAAAGCTTTGTGTTCTTTGGGGTGAGTTGAGCCTTTTCCTCTCGTGGTGGTTTTTGTTGTGGAATCTCAGCTGGTTGACTGCTTTCCTGTTTCAAAGATGACTGCTCTCTTGGACCCAGAGATGGTTCTGCAGAGTTTTTGGATTTCTCATCAAAAGAGTTTGATGAGTTTGTGGATGTAGATTCTACCTTCTCAGATGACATCATATGAGAGAATGATGTGGATGAAGGTGGAAGAGGGCAAAGGCTTGAGGATGATGACATTGGTGTGTGACCTGATGACCCAGAAGATGAAAAGTATTCATGTGAGAGATCAACAGAGTCTTCATTTTGACTGTCATATTGCCCTTCCTCATCTTCATCTTTGTAGCAAAGCTTCTTTTGATGTTTAATAAGATCAAATATCCGCTGGAAGACCAGACTGCACTTCTTGCACTGATAGTTCAAGTTAGTAGTGCGAATGTATCGGTCATTGGACAGCTCACGCCGCTCACCATCTTTTGCTCCGTCTCCCTGGTTCTCATAATTTTTACGAGCTTTTTGTCTGGCGTTCTGGAACCAAACAACAATGACCCTAGTTGGTAGGCTCAAAAGATTGGACAGTTGCTCAAATTCATCATCTTTAGGGTATGCATTAGCATCAAAGAAATCCTGCAGTACTCGAAGCTGGTAGTCTGTGAACCGTGTCCTTGAGGACCTCTTACTGCCATAGGACTCTGGTTTTTGGGGCTCAGGTGAAGGTGGTTTAGAGTCAATTTTGACATCTTCCAGAGTAGTGATAGGGGGATTGTTGAAATTATAGGGTGAGTCTTTGTTGCGCTGTCGCTCTTTGAAGAGAGTATTTCGAAACCAGTGCTTAATGACTTTCTGCGGAAGTCCTGATTTGTCTGCCATTTCTTTTATTTGTTCTTCATTTGGTGAATTGTTTATGTCAAAGTACTGCCTTAGAACCCTTAGCTGGTCATCTGTAATACGGGTGCGGGGCCTCTTATTCTGTTGCTGCTGCAGCATAGCAGGTGTGAGCTGCTGCTGGTACAGTTGTGCAAGATCAGTGGCTAGACCAGGCTCAACAGCTTGTAACTGCGCAGGAATTTGAGAAGGTAATGACTGGAGGGACATTGGCTGCATCATGAGTGGGGAGAAGAGAGGAAGATCCATTGGCATTGGAATCTGAGGTAGTGGACCCGGGGGCTGTGGGGTTGACGCAGTTGGTGGAGTGAGTGCAGGGGCAGAGACAGGAATATTCGGTGTTGGTACCCTCTGTGGAGGAGGAGGTGGTGGCGGGGGTGGAGGAGGTGGTGGTGGGGGAGGAGCAGCCTCAGGTGTTTGTGGTCTTAGTGGGTATAGCTTGTCATACTGTTCTCTGTATTCCTTAGCAAACCTCTCTAGTGATCTAAATGGGAAGAAGGCCTGATGGATATGCTCCTGGTGACTTTTTAGTATTAATATGTTGGAAAAGAGCTTTCCACAGGCCTCACATTCCAATTTCTCCAGTCCCTCAACAGGGTCCACAACTCTAGTGATACCACCTGGTGCAGACACAGATCCTGTGGGCTTTCTCTGAGCTTTCTGTTTGTTCTCATTGTATTGAATCACCAATTCAAATCCAAAATTCTCCAGCAGCACTTTGGTAGCATTCCCACGAGCATCTGATGCAATCCTCGGTGGAAGGCATCCATTATCCTGATTCAAATTAGCTATAGTCTGTTGTATATCTTTCTTTTCTTTGGACTTTAAATTGTCTGGGATATCCTTTGGAGCATGATCCTCTGTTTTTTCATTCATTTCTTTATCCTTTGGCAGATCTCTGTCCTTCTCACTATGAGGAACAAGCGACTTTGGTTTTTTTTCTACAGGGTGTGAGAGAGATGCACTCTGCTGAAGCAAAGCCATTTGGCTTGATGCCTGGGAGTGGGAATGGGCTTGGTGCTGTTGCTGAAGGTGATGATGCATCAGTTGCTGTTGTAGGCAGCTCTGTTGGGCCTGCTGGGCCTGGTTCTTTTGCTCCTCCAACAAGGAGGCAGCAGAGCCACTTAGGTTCAGTGAAGAACTGTTCAAGTTCATTTCTGGATTCAGCTGGAATTCTGCCCCAGGGATATAGAAAGGAAATAGAAGCTGTTGCTGCTGAAGGGGCAAAAGTGCATCTGCTGTCATTGGGAAGTGCTGGAGTAGTGGGTTGAACAGCTGGGACTGAATGAGGGCAGCTTGCTGCTGGAGCTCTTGTTGAAGTTGGGCCTGGGCTTGCGCTTGAGCCTGTGCCAACTGCTGCTGCTGCTGCTGGAGCTGCTGGTGGCCTCTTGAGGACAGTATGTCAGCAAATTTCTTTTTTTTCACCTCATGGTTCTCAGAAGGTGGAGGATGAGAAGTTGAGTTAGACATGGTCTCAAGGTTCTGAGACTGACTCACCTGGTTTCCCCCCAGGATGCTCTGTGCTGTCTGAACCCCTGCTGGAGAGCAGCCGTTGTTGCTCGAGCTGGTTGTTGAGTTAGTTGATGGGATTGGGCTGGGAGTAGAAGTGCTATTTGAGGTACCTCCACTTAAACCGCCACTGCTGACCGAACTGGAGCCTCCACCTGCTGCTTCAAGTTTGGCTGCCCTGGCTTTGGTCTGGTGTAGGACAGAGCGCATATGTATCTCCAGTGTAGAGCTCTGACTATATGCGACATTGCAAGTGCTGCATTTGAAGGGCTTATTATCAGGACTACTGGTTGGTTCCGGTTGACCCGTAGTGGATTCCTGCAGAGCTCGTTTGACCTTATGCAAGTGTGACACAGAGTTATAATGTACTAGAAGAATATTCTTCTGGGTAAAAGACTCTTTGCAGACTGTACACTTAAAAGGACGAGAAGGGTCTAAGAATTTCTCCATGGTGAAATTGGGACCTTTCCTAAATGGCAGCGCTCTCTTGGGCTCAGATCCAGAATCTTCTTGTAATGATCCAGAATCACTGCCAGTTGGACTCTGTTTCTCCTCAGGATCACTGTCCTCACCTTCTTTCTCATCATCAATGAGACCTCCCTGGTCCTCTCCAAGTGAAGGGTCACCAATAACCATGAGATCTCCATTCATTAGTAAGCCTCCATAGAGCTGCTGAATATCAGCTTCACTCAGTTCAAGGTGACTGGACTCCAGGTGTTTTTTCAAGGCCTGTAGTGTCCTGAAACTCCGCTGACAGAGGCAACACATGGTGGCTGCTCTGATGACATGGTACTGAGAATGCAACTGCAATTTCTCAATTGTCTTGAATGCCAAACTGCACTGGTTGCAACGGTACTTGTAAACGTGACGATCAGAGACGGGGAGCTGTGGCCTTTTGTTGTGGACCTCATTGAAGTGTATCTGGAGAGCATTGGAGGATTTGAATACTTGATTGCAGCCCTTTTTCCAGCAGAGGAATCCAGTAGTGTCGTCTCTTGCAGGATGTTGATCTTCAAGAGGTGACTTGCGAGATTCGATTATGTCTGAGACCAGAGGAATTCCTTTATCAGCTTCAACATCGGTAGCATCTACAACAAGATACAACAATACATGTTAGTGATATAAAAGTAGGGCTTTTTATGTGTATGTAAATACAAATGATTCAATTCTATTTTAATACCTTTACAGATAGTATTCAGAAAAGGTAACAAACATTCACACCTGTCTGCTTCTTTGTGTCTTCAGGGGTCGAGTTAGACAAGGATTGCGGCATGTTTTGAGAATCTTTCTCCGGTCCAGGGACTGGTATGAACATGCTTGCTGGCAGTACCTCTGATGTTGCCACCTGGAAAATAAAACACACAGTGTGCCACATGTTAATTAAAATCCTTTTCAACAGCCACTGATATGGAATGCAGGACAACTAAAATAAAGTTGGAGGTCTTCCGAATAGATCAGCGAATAACATCTCAGAAAAACTGTCCGATTTTGTTTAATCACTTATTAATCACTCACACATATAAAGGTTTTGTCAATGAAAGGCTTCCACACAAGTAATCATGTTATTAGTGTTCTTACTTTATTTGCCATTTCCAAGAATTTGCACAGATGATGTTTGTCAAACTCTGGGAAAGTTCTGCTGCAGCCAATTAGTGTGATGGGGCCAAGAAGTCTACCCTGGCCAGCTGAAAAGCTTATTAGAAGCCTAATTAAATAATTCTTTCTCCTCATAAAAGTGTATCACATTCCAGTGAAAAGCTCAGAGCACAAAGTACAAAGAAATTCCCTGTCTTTCCGAACAGCTTCCCTGCTTCTGTTGCATCACGATGCGTCTTTTTCCTTTCTTATCCCCTTTATTCCCTCTCTCCCTCTTCCAGAATGGGAAAAAAGATAACAATTCATCAAAATCATTCATTAACCAGCTCCTATTTAACAACAATCAGTGACTGAGATTGGAAAAAGGGCTGGGAGATGGAGCACTGTCTGCTTCACCTTCCTTCAATTAACAGAACAATCAGCCTCTCTACCCGTGCAGCATTTCAATTCCTCATTCCTTCCCATCTCCCCCCTCCTACTCGCCTCTCTTCCATGTCTAATTCCTACTTTCATTCTATGTTTATGTCCTTGTGTCCCAATCTTCTTTTCTCTTTTCATCACACCACCTTCACCTCACACCCTTTCACATCTGTGTGTTAAATAAAAAAGAAATTATTCTAATCATTATATTCAAAATATATTCTTTCCTTCTTTTTTTCCCCCCATTTTTTCCACTAATGAGTGCATGATCATAGGCAGGTTTTATGATACACAGAGAATACCTAGTGCTCCCAAGCTTCTCTAAAATATAAATCTTTTTCATGCACAATCATCATGGAACACCTGACTGCATGAAGGACACAGTCCTCCAGCAGTTACTTCGCTGGTCTTGAGGTTAAGTGGAACTGTTAAGCCCGCTCTATCCTTTAAAATCTGATTAGTGCATGCAGATTCATGCTGGAAAAGAAATTTGATTTTGAATTTTTTTTTTCTTTCAACCACACTCTCCTCCAAACTGAAAGGTGTAAATTAATGTGGCCAGTATGGAGAGTTACAAAGCAAAACATGGCAGTGATTTACATTACAAAGTGGACTGTTTCTAGACAAGTGCTTCATTAAGTCACGAGAGCCCAGCACAGCCAGTATCCCAAGGTCATTTTTTAATTTGGACTGTCTAATTCGCAAAAACACAGCTCCAAATGGCTATCATCTGAGCCAGACTGAGAATTAATGAAGCACAATTATTTTCATTATCCCTATCTAAGACAGACAGAAAATGATACACAGACAGAGAGGGAGGGAGGGATTTAGAGAGAGAGAGAGAGAGAGAAAAGACCAGACAAATAAAGAGAGAGCCTGTTCGCATTTTTATGCACTGTCTGCAAGAAATGAGTCACCTATTTCCGAATTCATTAAGAGTGCCTGTCTGACATGAGGGGATGGAGTAGCTTTACTCTCCTTCTACTTGTAAAAAAAAGGTGCTGCTTTTAATGTGCATTGTATTGCTCCAATGTGTTTTTACAATGTGCCACTGGTGTAGGGAGACCGATGCATTATCATCTCCATAAAGAAAAGATATTGCTACCTGGCCCTAATAATGTGTTCATCATTTGTTTCCTGGCTGGTGAGTAGAGACGGCATAACGGCATTCAGAGGCACCCTTGCTTTGAGCGATCGGCGAGTGAGCAATTCCACTCCACAGACAAATATAAACATAATTATTTCTCCACTGCAAATATGGAAAAATAGAGCTGTTGCATCCTCCATCAACTCTGCAATAATGCTCCACTGTAGAGTCAATGGGATGCGGTAGGTGATGAAGGTGAGTTGCTTAAAGAAGAAGTGGATTACAGAGCGGGTGGAAATATATTTATTTATTTTTAATTCTTTTTAAAACTAGCGATGTTATAAGCTTTATGTAAATGTCACTGTGTATGCCGTTCTCCATGTGCACAAAATACACAAAATTGTACAGTTACAGGAACCAAGTATGTTGTATGTTTTTTGTTAAGGCTATTCATGCAGTTGAGTTTGTACCCCCTATGGTTTCTGTTCTTCTCTCTTTGTATTTTTTCTCTCTTTTTTAAATAAATATTTTTCTGTCAAATGCATTTTGCTTGTTGTCAAGCACTTGCACATGTGCATAATATATTCTTTCCCATTCTCTCCTTTTTTTTCTGAAGAGAGGAGGGTGCTGGCAGGTTAAAAAAAAAAAAAGGAAAAAAAAATTCAATTCAATTATTTGTCCATATTAATGATCTGCTTTTTCTGAATGGCTCTAGAGTGAGCTGCGAAACAGAAGGAATGAGAAGGCAGAGATTTTCTTTCTCTCTGTATCGATGGATGAAAACAATGGGCAGGTCGGTACAGCCGCTTGGGCAGAGGATCACCCGACCAATCACAAACCTCTCACCCTATCAAATCTGACTTGCAATGAGTCAACAGGACGCCTGCAGGCCGCAATTAACACTTTCCAAATGTCATCAATGAGAGGGAAGAAGATGAGACACTGTTTGTTAAGGTGCGGCCGATTAAGAGGCAGTGAGTCACCCTCATACAGCCGGGCTTGGCCCCTCACACCGTCACCACAGTGGGCCTTGATGTATTAAACGCACAGCTTTTCTTATGAAACAGGTAGACAAAAGCATAGAAGGAAGAGGTCGCGTGCTCTGCTCTTCCCATTCATACCAACCTATACAGGATTCTGGGCTTTTTAATTAAAAAAAAAAGGAAGTCCCTACAAAAGACTAATACCATGACATTTGCCCTAGTATAGTGAATCTAGGGTACTTATGTACAATTAAAGATCTTTATTTACGTGTTTGGAGCAGGAGGTCAAAAGTAAACAGGGCAGAAATAGAAGGACAAGATGTCTTTTACAATATAGTGCTATACAATGAGGGCAACAAATTAGTATGTGTTTTACTCGCAGACATAAAATGTTGTTAAAAAAGACAGGAACAGAACATAGATCCAGTTTACACCTGGTCAATTCATATGTTATGAGTATTAGGGATTATTTGACATATGCAGGCATAAACACAGCTGAGATTATTTTATAATAGTATAATAGTATAGTATAATAAATAATACGTAAATGCATTTTACGTACATGGTGTTTCGCCAGGTCTAGCTACATTTGACCAAAAAAAAAATAATTCTAATACATTATGTCATCATTCACATAGTTCAACTGTGATTAATGATTATTTTATAATAAAATTCTGGTTTGACTTTTGTTTTGGTTTAAATTTCTTTCAACATGTTCTATTTTCACTTTGGCTTTGATGGTTTTCCTACATTACCCATGATGCTGTTCGACTACCTGCTGACAGTGCAGTGCAGTGAGATTTAGCCTTCGCTTCATCTCTAAACAGAAATGCAGCAGCACTTTAGTGTGTCCAGCACTCTCTCCTCATCAGATCAGCTTCCAAAGCTTCAGCTTTCCTGCTAATAATGCTGTCAATGCCACTGTGCGTGTCATCTCGTCAATCACTAACTAGCCAAGCCGAGTCTGCACAACTGCTATATATAGCTGCATTGCATTCTGGGACTTTGATTCTAGCATTTGCACCAACATCTCCACTACTTCTAAACTGGAATTCTCATTAATATGAAGTTGAATATGACACTGATGGAAAATGAAAGAAAAGAGAGAAAGTGAGAAAAGATCTTGATCATTAGGAGATTTAGGAGCTGACCATTATCACTTATGTTTGAGACTGTTTTTATCCTATTAATCACCACTGTAACTGTGCTAACAATGCCTTAGTGCAGCATACAACTGCTAACTTCTCACAGGAATAACAGAAATACAGCAACAACCAACAGAATCTCTAAACATATCACAAATATTTCAGTACGAACATATTAAAAAGGGTTTGAGGGTGGAGGTTTCCTTTATGGGGACGCAAAATCATCATTTTTGATATAGCTAACATGTTTTGCGAAAAACAAATGAAAATGAGGAACAATGCAGGCATTTGGTTTCAAAATGTAAAAAGCCTATTAATGATTAGCATATTAATATGCATATATGCTTGATATAGAAATCGGATTTCTGATTTTAAAAAATGAAATCCAATCCAAACACAAGCTTGGGAAAAGTGAATAATGCATTTTCGGCATTAATGCATTCACTACACACACAGAGCCAAGCAAAACCTCTCTGTAGGAAACGGGGCACTCACAGTGGCTATGAGCTTGTCGACGCAGTCCGGTGCCACGCTGTGGAGGTGCGTGAGGTGGAACTGCAGGTGGACCTTGTTGTTAAGGGTGTCCTGGCACAGCGGACATCGCAGCATGGGCTGCACAGAGTGCTGGGTCATTACGTGCATCCTCAGCCGATTCAGATCTGTGTTGGTGAACTTACAGTAGGGGCACTGGTACATCTGAAAGAGCGAGAGAGAGAGAGGGAGAGAGAGAGCGAGAGAGGGAGAGAGAGAGAATTATTATCCTTTCACACAGCGTGTGTCCGTGTGAGACCCGCACTGTAGTGTGGCAGAGGCCTGGCACACACTTCAAAGGCCTCTCATCTGTCGAATATCATATTGATTTTCCACCTTTTGCACAATTAGCGATGCAAGACCAGCAAAAACGGGAGAAAAGTAATCTTCAGGACAAGCATGCATAATGCAGAAAGGGCAGTTTAATTCTGGGATTGCGTTCACCTGCATTCTGGCATATTTTCAAGTTGTTATTTGCTTTGTCGCATGATAAAAGCTCAAAAATATTTAATATGACATGGGTTCTCTCATGTTACTGTAAAAGCACCTTTCTATTTCTATTTAGAGGGTCATATGTATTTTGAAAATGGCAGCAAAATATTTCGGGTTAATTTGGTGTTAACTGTAAATGTTAACACAATGACTGAGCACAAACGTGATCGTGTCATAATACTGCGTAGCAATCATCTTGCAAAGGTGACAACAAACTGGACAGATATATATGGAAATAAAACAGCACAAAATCTACATCATACATCATTTCCAGGATGTCAGTAGCCGTACTTAGACGGGATTAGTTTCAAGAAGTTTTGTCATCATTGTGTTTGACGCAACAAAATTCTGAATCTGTTTTGTCACTAAGTTTGTTTGTTTTTTTTTACGGCGTGCACACGTTTGGACAGCTTACATGGGCAGGTGGGGTAATGCAATTATCACCCTAGTAATAAACTCTCTGGGATCTTAGTTCCATCCAAAACCATCCTTCTTATAAAATGACTAGTAGAGATAACTCCATGTAACATTTTGATAAAGATTAAGTTATATCCTGTGAGAGATTTTGCGATTTTTCTTCAGTATATAGACACTCTCTTTTTTGCTTGGCATTTGCTCTTGTCTATCGTCTTCCACTGAAACCAAAATGAAATCAAGCCTAAGTTTAAAACTCAGAACAATCAAATATAAGCAACGTTTAGGAGGACGTGGCGGATAACTGATGCTTCCAAAGGTTTTTAGGTAAGTTAATAGCACAAGTACACCTTATAGACATGTAATGGTCATGTGACCTACTAATGATCTTATAAGAAGCAGGTATAATCAAGTTCATAATAACCAGCATGTATGTGTTATGAATGTATGAAGTACACATGGACTTTTTAGTGTGACGAGCAAGCATACATTGTGAAGACACACCCATCTCTGTGATTCATACAGAGATCACTCACCCCGTGTGAACTGATTATAATTACTTCAGACATCCTCCAGCAACATTACTTAACAGATACATGTCTGTCCTAACGTTGACTAATGTTAACACATTTCCGACTGAAACATAACTCTATTTAGTTGATATATTCATCACTCTCACCTGCTCAACAGTGCTCTTCTCAGACGTACGGGGACGCTTGGAAGAGAGAGAGCTCTCTGAAGCCCCGGACCCTGAAGGAGGCCGTTTGGAGGGAACCGGTGACTCTGTCTGATCCCTCTCTGACAGGCTGGATGCTGAGGCTACAAACACACACACACACACAAACACATGCGCGCACACACATGCCGACAGAAAAAAGAAAGCATGGTTAATTTATAAAAGAGAACCTTGAAACCTTGGCATAAAATAATAAGAACTGAATAAAGAGGGTACTTTTACAATAATACAAGTGCACAAATCAATACAGAGCCATGTTTATGGGTGTAGCACAGATTGTTCTACACTTTTTGCTGTTATGAGTGGACTGACACGCCCTATAGATCTGCACGTCCCAAAAACAATTTATACCCATGTCTCACCCAAGTAGATTTATACTCAAGATCTGCTGCTGCAATCATAAAGGCTGTCCTGTGCTCATCCCAGGACTCTTATTCACAATCTGCAACACTGTTTTTGTCTTTATTCTTCTATACCTGTAAACTGGTGATTGGTGCGGCCTGTGCATTACTAGCCCTCTGTTTGGATATAATCTAAGCAGAAAGAGCTAGCATGATGTGACCAGATATAACCTTACTATCAGCACCCACCATTCTAGCTATTTCTGATATTAAAGCAATCTTCATTGAAGAAAGTTAAAAGCTCAGGAATAGGCAGCTCATCCCTAGCTCATCTTAAAGAGAATCCCTCATTGTGCTAGCCACAAACCGTCACTGAAGTCTCTAATGTGCTCTGCTAGCTGGCAGAACATTAAAATCGGCTAATCCTTTTAATGCAACCTGCACAGCCATTAACCGTCTCCTCTTCTTCGTCTCCACAGAGCGAGGCCGAATAACAAGAGGCTCAACGCTAAGCTAACGGCTAACACAGTCAAGGAGGTAGGGAGATGAGAGAATAGGAGGGGCACAACACAGAGGCATGGATGAGCCGAGTAAAAATACTCGGGTTAAGCCGGGTGCTTGTAAAGATGCTAAATCCAACAAGAGCTAGGAAGGTACCACGTGTGTGAAGCCTCCGTTGGAAAGGATCCAGTGTGAAACGTAAAACTATAACAGACCCTTAAGGAGGCCATAAAGAGTTAAATTTGGCCTGATTTGTCCAGGGCAAATTGAGAGCAGGAGAAAGAGTGTCTGTGCGTGTGTGTGTGTGTGTGAGTGAGGGGTGGACGGTGGGTCAGGGTAAGCCCAGCTGACCATGCTCCTTCTGTAGACATTAAAATGTCAGGTCCAATCAAGGCCAAGGGCAGCTGAGTGCTGGGATCAGTAAAGACCCGTTGCTTTGGAAAGAGTGGCCTCTGTGCACTATCCAGTGTGCCCTTATTAGCGTCTAGTCACTGCGAATCCCATTAGACACAACCACCAATATAAAAAGGAAATGTTAAACAAAGGAACCTCCCATTCACCGCCATTAACCTCTGGACTCTTCTATAGCACTGTCCTTGCCTCTTCATGATCTACTCGAGTCAGCTCACTGGTGCACTGATGCACTTTCTATCTGTCTCTTTCCTTGCTCCATGTTCATCTTCACAAGTCCCCCGTTCCCTACAATCCGTTCTCTCTCCATCTTTTTTCCTGCTTTGTTGGAAATCCTCGAGACGTGTGGAGCTGTTTATAAAGCAGCACATACAGTATGTGAACTAGTCAAGACAAGTAATTTGTCATTTGTTTTTGTTTGCAGTCGTACTGTGAATAGGATGGGACGACACCAGGTGAAGAGGAGGGCACTACTTCACCACATAAAGCCCTGTTAGGACTCCATAAAGCTGATCAATCGCTCACTTAAAAGAAAGAAAAGAAAAAAAAAGTGGTTTCCAAACCAAACCACCGTGACTAAAGTCCAGCTACAATGTCATATTTTCTGTTGTACAGAGACACAAAAGAGAAAAAAAAGAAACGCTGATGCGATATGGAGCAAAACTGGAACAAAATATGGCAGCAATAAAGAGAAGATTGTTGGTTCATACGGTGTGTGTGTGTGTGTGTGTGTGTGTGTGTGTGTGTGTCACGGTTGGTTTGGCAAGAGAACACGGCTATGCAGGTCAGATCCATTAACCAAGAAAGACCATGACCAGAACATAAGCTTTTAACAGAAGGATCTCTGTCTCTCTCGTCCTCCCACAGGAGTAAAGGTGTTTGTGTGGGTGATGTTCAAAGCTTCATGTGTGGGCAAGAGATATTTATTCATCATCGTTTAGCCCTAAAAATACAGTGATGTTAAAAAAAAAAAAAAACAAGCTCATGGAATGACTGGAAGTGTCATACATTGCTCATATTATTGTTTTGTGCGCAATCGGGATATTGATGTTTTTATTACTGGGGCAAATCACAGCCAGGATGTTCACATCTTCAGCAAATTGCCAAATTTTTCCTAAATATCATCCTCTGCTCATACCGAGAACCGCTTGGACAAGAACAATAACGCAGGGACTTTCCTCTGCTGGTGCAAAAGCCAAGTGTAAAAACGAAAGTCTCAAGAGTCAATTAAGTGATTATTAATTCATGGGCCTTTTCCGTAAACTGACTGCTGCTGAGTCCCGTAAGTGAATTGGACTTTGGCACCTTCTCTCACCTCCTGGAGATGGACTGCATTTCTCAGCCAGGATGGGCTGACTGGGTACGCAGGGTTCTTGGTTCTCAGGAGCAAATAAAAGTGCGTACTGTGCTTTCAGCGTGTGCGAGACTGCAGCAAGAAGGATGGACCAACACTGACTTAAAGTTTCCTTGAACTAAAAAAAAAATGCTCTGTGCTTTCTTGGTAATGTGACAAGCTGCATTTTTTTTTTGTCTGTATTTCATTGAGAGAGAGAAAAAAAACCCAGAAACTGGCGAGGGAAAGACTGCTTTTAGCTGCTATAATGTAAGCGATAAGTTACCTTACTAACTTGTCTCATGGATGCTTCAGAACTATAAACAAATAAAAAGCATG